>CABHPQ010149444.1:29152-39990 GCA_902168405.1 Peromyscus aztecus | reverse complement strand
AAATACTCAGAATGGTGTCCATGGATAATTATCAGACGGTTCTTTCTCCATTTTGACTCGTCAATCCCGGGAGCCCCTTGGTTCTCACCCAGACAGCCCTGGGAAGCTGGTTTCCGTCTGTGGTAGCTACACCTCAGTCATGTCAATGACACATTGAGCTCAAGGATGTCTTTCCTTCCTTTCCTCCGAAGGGCCCTGTCCTCGTTAGAGTTTCTATTGCTGCGATGAAACGCCATGACCAAAAAGCCAGTTGGGGAGAAAAGGGTGTATTTGGTTCACACTTCAAGATTGCTGTTCATCACTGAAGGAACTCTAACAGGGCAGGACCCTGGAGGCAGGTGCTGATGCAGAGGCCATGGAGGAGTGCTGCTTACTGGCTTGCTTCCCATGGCTTGCTCAGCCCACCTTCTTATAGAACCCAGGACCACCAGCCCAGGGATGTCACCACCCACCACGGGCTGGGCCCTCTCCCATGGATCACTAATTGAGAAAATGCCTTACAGCTGAATCTCACGGAGGCATTTCCTCAACTGAGGCTCCTTCCTCTCTGATGACTCTGGCGTGTGTCAGGTGCCCTGCCCCCACTGGGCACCTTTAGCCTATGCTCTTAAGAAAACCTTCCACCATTTCTCTATGTCTCTGTGTATTCTCCAGTGGGACTGACGGTATTTCTTATTTCCTTCCTAACTCCCCATAGCCACAGGTTTATAATACGTCCTATCTACCTGGCTCGTGCCATGCACAATCACACATACACACCTCACCCCCATCCAGTATCCCTGAGGGACTAGGCAACTCTGACTATGGCCACCAAGTACTTGGACTCCACTCTCCCTTGCCAGCTCCATCTGGTATCTTCCACTTTCCACAGCGGGCTGTTGTGACCCTCCGTGTCCAAGTGCTGGTGCCAGTCTTCATCAGTGCCCTCACATCCTTGCTAGCACATGGTACCCATCTCTGCCAACAATGCTATGGAGCTTGCGCGCGCGCGCGCGCACACACACACACACACACACACACACACACACACACACACGGTCACATGTCTGCTATTGTGCCCGTCTACACAGAGCCCTCTAAGAATTCTGATGAACACTCTGTGGGAAGAGGCTCATATAAAACTGCCCCCATCAAGCCTGCAGCCTCTCTCTTCCTCAGATCCCTTTACACAGAACTTTTGTTGAATGAAATGTTTAGCCCACAAACACCCATGGACCTCTCAGGAAAACCACTGAACACGTGCAGGTCACAGCCTTGCAAAAGTGACCCTGGCATCTGGATTAGGACATCCAAAGGTCTTAGAAGGCCAACACCACCACACCTTGCTCACATGGCCTGGATTGCTGGGCTGGGAGAGCCAGTGCCCCCAGGGTATGAGGCAACACAAGGAAAGACAGGTGGACACACTCACCTCTGACTCAAAGACAATTGGGGAGAGCCAGTGGGAGGAGTCAGGCCTCTTTACCTGACTGAGAGCACACAAACGCACTCTCCCAGGACTGAGAAGACATGTCATACCACAGCAGGTGACAGAGAGAAGCAAGCCTTGGACACAGCCAACCATCTCAGAGCAACACCAAAAGGTGTAGTGCTACTCTGTGCAGGGCACCCACAGCCCCCTATAGATACCAGCACCCTGCTCTAGGACACATGACTGAGGTCTTATATTGTGCAAACCAGGATTCTACATCTTAAAAACACCCAAGGTGAAAACAATGATAGACAGACGAACTAGACAGACACACAGATACATCAACTCCAACATGAAAAGCTGCCGCTGTTTGGGTTCAGTCTTGGGACTTCATGGACACTTATGGCCAATGGGGAGTACATGAGGCTCCGAGTCTCATGTTTGCTTTTCCATAGCTCCCCAGCTTTGGGCTGTATCATACTTTTTGATAATCCTAGCCCTTGCAATCCAACCTCCAACAAACATTCCTTAAAACAAAAAGCTGGGCTGGGGTTGCAGGTTAGCTCATGGAGTGCTCACCCAGTCTGAATTTGAACCCTCAACATGGCAAACACTGGGCATGGTGGTGCACCCCTGAAATCCCACCCCTAGGAGGCAGAAGCAGGATATCAGAAGCTCAAAATCATCCTCAGGTAAACAGCAAGTTTGAGGCTAGCCTGGGATACATAAAATCCTGTCCTACAAACCAAACCAAAGCAAACAAAAAGCCAAGAGCTGTGTTTAGGCGCACAGGAACCAAGCCCTGGTCTGAAGGGGCACTGTGAAGTTTCCTCTCAAGACAGAATGGAGCTCTGAGAAGAAGGCATACGTCTGCTCACCAGTAGGCTCCTATCTAGTGGGCAGGACGTATCTATGGGACTAGGAAGACGGCTTAGAGGGTAGAAGGCTCCATGGACTCCATGAGGACTGGAGTTGAGATTCCCAGAACCAGGTGGACATGGTGACCGTCTCAGATCCCGAGCATGCAGGCAGTGGAGACGGAAAGCCCAGCATCAGCAGGATAGCCAGACTAGTCAAAACGGCTCCAGGTTCAGTTTGAGACCTGCCTCAACACATAAGGTGTGGAGCCAACAATGTCAACCTCCGGCATCTACTCTCACCTGCACACGTATACACGTGATTTGGAGTGGCCGTCAAGTAAAGAGCTGGTCAATTCAAGGAAGACATGTTTTCCCAGAGCATAGGTAGGTATCACTGCAGGGTTCGACAAACACCCAACAGCTTTACAGCCTTTTATTTATTTATTTATTTGTAAAGAAAAGGTTTTTAATGATGCGCACCCACACACACCCCCAATTAGGTGTATCCAACCTTTTAACGCCACAACACAACATCATCTGCAAAGTTCCACCTGAGACCCATGCTGAGGAGTCACCAAAGAAAAGCAAAACCATGTCCATGTTTACAATTTTGTGATGGGCTGCACTCATACCCTATTTGGGGTACGTGTGTCCTGTGGGCTGCAGAGTGAACATGCCTACTAGAGCTTCGAAAAGCAGCAGCAGTGATTCATCTCTGAAGCACTCACTCTTGGTGAGAACTAGATAAGCATTCCACACTCAAGGCCTTCTCCATGATGCCCTACATTTTGCTGATCTTAACCTCCAGGTCTACCATCCCCCACCAGGCCTATTATAAATATTTCATGCTGCCCCATTCCCTACAAGCACAGTAATGTCAGAATCGCTGAGGCTGCTCGCCTGAATTCAGGCTTGCTTCACCAGCTTTCTGTGTCAACTCTGTGTTGGGAGGTGACCCTGTCACAGCCTCCATCTCAACAGGACCTCGGCAGAATTGCCTGGTTTCTTCATCTGGGAAAATGGCGCCTATTCCATCCCATCTGCCTTTATAGTCTGTCCTTCCAAAGTCTCAGAGTTGTTCTCTGAGACATGCTCCCTCTTCTTATGATTTTTCCTTTTCTTTCTTTTTTTTTTTTTTTTTAGGGGGTGGGGTGGGGTGGTTCGTGACAGGGATTCTTTGAATAGCCCTGGCTGTCCTGGAACTAGCTCTGTAGACCAGGTTGTCCTTGAACTTACAAAGATCCACCTGCCTCTGTTTCCTGAGTGGATGATCAAAGGCGTGTGCCACCACTGCCCGGTGTCAATTTTCCTTTCAAAGCAAGAACCTTGTGTTAGAGTTTTTGAGTATGGCTCACTGGGAAGGACCACGCAATAAAGCCATATTGCTCATGATTATAATTTGAAAAAGAAACCCAAGTTTCTTCTTCTGTAGGGTTGCTCAGACATATGACACTTGGACTGAGAATTTCCTCAGCCTTTTAATTCAGGGATCACGTGGCTGGCAGCCACTAAAGAGTCACAGACATTGACATTTGAGTCACCCAGATGCTGTGACAACATCTGGCTCCAGCTCTCAGCAGCAGCAGAGAGAAGCTCAGAGCCGGGGAGAGGATGGAGAATGACCCAATTAAAATGCAAATGAGTCTGCAGATTGTTGCTGCTAAATGGACCCTGAAGGAAAATTAATACTCATATTGCAAGCCCTTGGCAAAACCCAAGATTTCAAGGCATCCAGAAAATGCAAATTGAACTCCTTGATGATGGCTTTATTTCTACTATTACAGAGTTGTAGCCGTCAAAGGTGTTAAAGAAACAGATGTGTTTTTCCCCCAACCCCTCCTGAATGACTTAAGACTTGAATCTGCTTATTGACCCTAGTGATGTAAACTACCCACATAATGACCAAAGTAAGAGAGCAGAGAAACCCACATTGGCAGCAGGAGCTGTGTGGGAGTGGGAGGCGGAGGGCAAGGGCTCCACCCAGGGGAGCTGTGGTTTCTCAAAGGGATACGAGGTTAACACTGTAAAATTACGCATCAGACACCATGTCCAAAGTTGGAGCATTTATTTCTTACAGTAACTCTCAGGTTCCGGGAGTTGTGGTCTTTTCCCTTTTACAGACTGGAGAGCTGGCTTGGATAGATTCATTTAGTAAGCGGAGCACTGGGTGACCACCTTCTGCCTCCTTCTCCTTATTCCAGTCTTCTAACAAACGTATTTCCCTCCGTTCTCTGTTACTTTAAGACCATGAACCTACCTGTGATGCTTTGCTCAAAAACAACTGGGAATCTGGAGTCTAAAGGACACAATGTATTTCTTCTGAGTAAGAAAGATGCTGGCCTGTCCTTTACTTATTTCTTTTGTTATCCCTGTCCTCAGATTTGGGATCCTGTGAACCAAAGCCTGAGTTTCAGAGAGAGAGAGAGAGCGCTGAGAATGGAAGACTGAACACCAACTAGCATCCTGGACTTCAGATGAAAGGCTTTTTCCAGAAAACGCTGCCACGCTACAGCGACCCGTCCACACGGTAAAGTTCCTTTGTGTAGATGAGCAACTTCCCATAAAGGACCATCAGGTTAAGGCCTCTGCTGTCTGTACCAGTCACAGGGAGAGAGTCTGAGCTACGAGAATCTAGACTACATGAAAACTGAAGTCTGGTGCACTTAGGACGCGTGCATGTGTTCTCGGCATTTCAATCTCCATCCACCAGGGACAGGACATAGAGGCACAAACATCACCTGCCTGCTGTGATCTACACTTTGTATGTTTCGTCTCTCTCGAAATGAAGATCCTGACATTCTAACCCTCACGGTGAATGGTACCGGGAGGTGAGGTTTGGGGAGGTGACTAGGTGTCAGGGATCGAACCCTCATGGATGGATGGGAGCGTGACCTTGAGAAAGGGCTGCCTTGCCCTTTGTACCATCCACATGGTGAGACGATACCATCTCTGAAACAAGAGGTAGACCTTTCTTAGACACTGAACCGACTAGGATCTTAGACTGTGGGCTTCCTAGATGCCAAAATTTGGAGAAATCAAAGTCTGCTTGTGCTGGTTTATCAGAGCATCTCCAACAGAGCGAGCCCCCGTCTGGCCTCGTGGGACCAGGACTGGGGTGAATGAAGGGTAGCTGACACTGTAAATTGGCTCACTCAATCCCACTGAGTGCCAAACCCCCACATTTCCCATACTCCTTTGCAGTCACAACACAGGCAGAGAAGCTCCTTTTTGCCAATCAGATGTATTCTGATATGACATGAAGGTAAAAGGAGTGAGTAGAGATGGTGCCTGCCCACTGTGACCCAGGTCTTCTGTAGCAGCTGGAGATAACCGCACTGTGTCTCTCCATGAAGTCCTGAGGACAGAGCCCAGTGCAGAGGCATGCTTTTCCTGCTAGCATGCCATGGTTTGGCTTCTTTTCTGGCTCCACAATCCACCAGCCCAATCCCTGGTCCTTCCCAGAAATTCCGTGAACCACCTGGCATCCTTTAATACAACCTTTTCTGCTTAAACGGGCTCGAGGAATTTCTGTCGCTGGCAGCCGGCAGATCTGGCTGGGCTCAGCAAAGAAGAGCGCAGAGAAATGAAAGGGAACTGGAAGGTTGGCAGATGCCAGCTGGCAACACGGTGTCCACACGCAGGCCATCAGGGACTCCCAGACTCCGTGCTTGCAGCCCAGGGGGCCACATGTGCATGAGCCTCAGAGCTGGCTGCAGAGAGGGCAGATCTTCATGCCGCTGGCTAAGTTCGGTATTGTTCTGGGCAAGTTTCTCAGACCCCGATTTGAAGATCCTCATCTCACCCTACAGGGTGTGCACAGACTGAAACTAGGTAATAGGTGTAGACAGCCTGGTGCAGTGTCTAGGGGCCAGAAATTTTCCCAGAAATAGAATCGAACTGAGTGTGATTGCTCTCACCTATTATCCCAGCACTGAGACAGCCTGGTTAACAGGGCGTTACGGGCCAGCCTGGGCTACAGCGTGAGATCATATCTCAAAAAAGAAAGCCCCCTTTCATGGCACCTTCTAGGCTGTCAGCTGTGTCCTCAATATCTCCTTCCCTGCCACCTGCTGTCAGAAACTCACTGAAGTGGATGATGAATGCAAGCTTCGTGCATTCTGCGAGAAGCGCATGGCCACGGAAGTAGCTGCTGATGCTCTGGGTGAAGAGCGGGAGGATTCTGTGGTCTGAGTCAGTGGTGGGAACGACAAACAAGGTTTTCCCATGAAGGAAGGCCATTGACCCACAGCAGCATGGGCCTGCTGTTGAGTAAGGGGCATTCTTGTTATAGACCACGGAGAACTGGAGAGAGGAAGTGCAAGTCTGTTTGCAATGCATGATTGACTGCAATCTGAATGTTCTCAACTTGGTTATTGTTTAAAAAAAAAAGAGAGAAGGATTATTTCAAACTGACAGACACTACTCTGTTTTGGTAGTTGGGATCCAAAAGAGCTAGGAGAACCCTAAAACTTCTCAGTCTTTGTAAAGAAAATGATGTGTGCCGAGATGTTATCAGAGAGCCCTTGAACAAAGAAAGTAAGAAACCCAGGACCTGGCTGGGTATGGTGGTGCACGCCTTTAATCCCAGTACACAGGAGGCAGAGGCAGGTGGATCTCTGTGAGTTTGAGGCCAGCCTGGTCTACATAGTGAGTCCCAGGACATCCAGGGCTATGTAGAGAGACCCTTGTCTTGGGGAAACAAAAAACAACAGCAGCTCGAGCAACAGCAGTAACCTAAGACCAAAGCACACAATTCGGTATCTGCCAACTCCACTCGTCCTGCAACAAAACAGCGATGTCTTGCTCTGCAGAAACAATGCATTAAGAAAGTCAAGGAAGAGGCTGCAGGATATGCTTTTTTTTTTTTTTTTTGGTTGGCCAAGAGAATGAAAGAAGCCAAAGAAAAATGATGCCAGGAACAGATTGCCAAGAGATGTAGGCTGAGCGCTCCTACTCCTAAAATCTGAGTCCGGCCAAGGATGAGTCTTTAAAGAGTAAGAAGTGGCCGGCAGTGGTGGCACACACCTTTAATCCCAGTACTCGGGAGGCAGAGCCTGGCGGATCTCTGTGAGTTCGAGGCCAGCCTGGGCTACAGAACAAGTTCCAAGATAGCCAGGGCTACAAAGAGAAACCCTGTCTCAAAAAACAAACAAAAACAAAAACAAAAAAGAGAAAGAGAGAATAACAAGTGATCAAACCTTGGAACTCAAAAACAAACAAACAAATTAAGAACATATATATTGCAGTCATCCCAGCCAGTGTTCACCAACTGACTAGGTTTGTGTACTAGGGTAAACAAATTAAAGGCTACATTATTTTTCCTTCCTTAAAATTACCCTCATGAAGAGGAAACTGTTATATTTGAGAGCAAGGGATACACTTCTCTTTGATGACCATGACTTTGGAGATGATGCCATTGTTTCTGATTCAATGCAATTTTTAGACATTTATACAGATGTAGTTTAAAGTAAAAAAGGAGAAGACACTTGTGAAATGTAAGAATTATTCCCAGGGAAATGGTCTCATAACCTCCAGGGCTGGATTTCCCCATGACAAAGTGGCATGGTGGTTAAAATCATGGACTCTGGAGCTTCAGAGCTGGGTTGGAATCTTGACCTGACCTTTCATGAGTTGTTGCTCTGAGGAAGTTTCTCAACCTCTCTGGATGTGAGTTCTCTCCATAAAATGAGATAAAGGAATCTATCTTATAGGGTCACTTAAGGAGCAGTGAAGTTTATGTAAAAGGCATCTATGATAATAAATGAATGGAAGCTATTTGCATTCATAAGATGAAGGGGTAGAGAACCATGCCAGGGTTATGTGAATGTGCACTTGCGGACTTGGATAAAAAGCCCAAGAGGATCATACAAGGGCATAAAAGCTGCCATCTTTTTAATAAATAAGGATGAAGTGAACTCATAATCCCTGAAAAACTGACTTACAGGATTTAAAATGTAACTTTGAGTTTGGATAAGTTTGCTCCATAAGCTATATGGGTAGGGAAAGAAATATTCAAAATTAATGTCATTTAAATTTTCAATGTGATTTCATTTTAAAAATAAATTTATTTATATTTTATCTTATGTGTGTGTGTTTATATATTCACATATGTGTGCATATGCCTGTGAAGGCCAGAAGCGGGCATCAGATCCCTTAGAGCTGGAATTACCAGGTTTGTGAGCCACCTAGCATGGGTGCTGGGATCTGAGCTCCAATGTTGATAATGAGCAGTAAACATTGAGCCATCTTCCTGTTCCCTCAATGTGACTTTAAATACATAGGTAACCTAAATTAACAAACCACATACTAATGGCTAATCGCATATTGCTATATTATTAGTAGCATATTAGATCTCGTCCCATTAGTAAATTAACTACGTTATTTCATGTAGCTTTATGTTGCCCAAGCTTTTTGTAGATCTTACTTTGGTAGCAGGCTCATGTATTCTACTACATACTACGGCAGCGGAAAATGTTCTCGTTCACTTTTTAATAGGCACAGAAAATTAAAGCTGATGTCAAGAAGCCATCTTAAACCACAGGCCTCTGATTCTCAAATTAATACTCTCATAGGTCCTACTCCTGGCATTTGCCTAGATTTAAGTGGAAATAAGGATCACAGCAAAGTAAAATAAAATGGAAGAAATATGGACTATCTCCATGTGTTATAAATATATATTTTTCAAACAGGAAAAGGATGTCACCCAATTACATTTCCCAGATACTTTCGTCATGCTTCTAAGTTGTAGATTTGGAGGTTTGGCTAGAGAAACTCTAATATGCTACAAAGCAAAACTTAGTGGGTGACTTTGATTGACAGGCACTCAGAGTAGCAGAGTGCCGATAGTGTGGAATAGGTCTGAAAAAGCCACACAGCAACCTGGGCAGTGTGCCGAGTGGAGACTCAGGATGCTGATGACTCTGGAAGAAAAACCCAAAACACAGCACTGTAGACTACACCCTCATCTCCAATGTGAAGGCATTTGGAGAGGACCTTTGAGAAGCAATTAGGTTTAGATGAGGTTATAGAGATGGACCTTCATGATGAGCTTGCTTCCTTGTGGGAATTGATGCTAAGAGCCTGCTTTCTCCATCCCTGGCACAGGAGGGCACAGTGAGGAGGCAAACATCCACCAACCAGGAAGAGAGTCCTCATGAGAAACAGCCATGGTGGGCACATCTGTCCTGTACTCCCCACATTCCAGGACCACCTGAAAGTAAATGTCTGTTGCTTCATCCATACCTTCTACGTACCTTAGGGCAGCTGAAGCTAAGACAGGTGAGGAGCAAGGCCACAGTCTAATGGGACCCAGTTACTTCTCCTGCTGGTGGCAGACCTTGGCATCGTCCATGAACACCGATGCAGACACAGACCCTCCGCAGGTGCAAGCGGACTCACTCTCCTAACTGCATAGGCTAATTTGCAAGGCGAGCAGCAGCATTTAGTTCAGATAGGCTGCTGCTTTCCACTGCTTTAGGCCAAACTCAGCTTTACTTAGTGTGCCTGTCCCCAGCATTCTTATCTGTACCTTTCCAATGATGTGTGTTGTTCAGCTATGCTGTGTTGAGCTATCTAGAGTACGGTTTCCACATCTCAGCTACTAAGCCATAAAAGTAATGCTTATTGTTTTCTTAGGCCCTGCATAGGTATGCTTACAGATTTAAGCCCATTTGAAAGGTTCTAAGAAGACAGATTTTATTCTCTTAGTATCAACCAAATCAGGCTTACCCACAGCAAGCACTCTGTGACTGTTTCCTTACTGAATGAATAGCTACTGATCAAATAATTTGATTTTTGTTTGTTTGTTTTTTTGAAACAGGGTCTCAAGTAGCCCCGACTGGTCTGAGACTTGCTCTGTAGCCACAGATGATCTTTAATTTCTGTTCTCCTTGCTTCCAGTCTCTATCAGGGCTTGTCACACACTAGGTTTCAATAAGCTTTATTTGAATGGATGAACTCATTTGGGGAAAAGCACTGTGTAAATCCCAAGTATAGAGTAAGGATGAGTAGGGCAAGCCTAAGCAGATACCAAACTGACTCGAAGCAGTTGGGTTTAAGAAAGAGCCAAATGTGGGTACCAGCTACGAATACCACATAAAGCATCTAGGATAGGCTCGCACAGTTAAGATTTACCATCAGGAAAAAAATGCTGACATGAACTATTAAGTCCCTCCATTTTCCATGGATGTCACTCCATGCTATGTGCCTCTGTACTTAAGAAAAGGATGGTTACCTCTACAGTCTCATTGACAGAACAGGGCTGACCTCTATCTCACTGGACTGCTCAGTGTCATGGTGACTGTATGTAGATGCCCTCGACTCATGGCTGGTAAACAGAGCTAGCTCCCCAACAGAGGCATGAAAGTGGTACCTGGGATCCACAGTTTTGGAGAAATGGGAAAGTCAGAGTGTAAAAACAGCTCTCAGCCAGTCCTAGTCACACAGATATCAACACAGTAGCCATCTGGGAGGAACAGAGCAGATACAAGTGAGGAGAGAAGAGAGTCCTTAGTAAGGGTGTGTGTGTGTGTGTGTGTGTGTGTGTGTGTGTGTGTGTGTGTGTGTGT
>CABHPQ010149444.1:0-29142 GCA_902168405.1 Peromyscus aztecus | reverse complement strand
TGTGTGTGTGTGTGTGTGTGTGTGTGTGTGTGTGTGTGTGTGTGTGTATGTGGTATGTGTGTCTGTGTCTCTGTGTCTCTGTGTGTAGGGGGATTGTTTACTTCTTGGCTGACTAAAAGGGAGGAGAGGAAGGGAGTATACAACATGCCTTTGCAAGGTCATGAAAGGAGTTCAAAGTTGTCCCGTTGGCTTAGTCATAGTAGAAGAACTTGGGTCTGACACACCTCAGCAGAAGACAAGTCAGGGAGCGAGAGAAGTTGTTTTCTTGCTCCATTTGAGCAACATAACAAAACACCATAAACCTGGGGGCTTATCAACAGGCATTTCTCACAGCTCTAGAAGCTGTAAAGTCCAAGATCAAGACCCCAGCAGTGTCTGGGGAGGACCTTTGTCCTGGTCTCATTTCGGTGGCTGTGACAAAATCCCCAACAGGAAGTAACTTAGAGGAGAAAGGCTCTGTTTTAGCTCACAATTCCAGGCCACAGTCGCCACAGGGTGGGAACATGAAGCAGCTAGTCACACCACAGTCCACAGTCACGAGCACAGAGAAAGGAATGCATGCATGCTAAGTACTCTGCTAGCTGTCTCTATTCTTATACAGCCCAGGACCCCAAACAGGGGAATGTGCTGCCCACTTTCCCACAGCAATTAAGACAGCCCCCTGCAGACATTCCCACAGGCTAATTGATGCAGACGATCCCTCATGGAGACTTTCTTCTCAGTTGTGTCTAAGTTACGTCTACTTGACAAGTAAAACTAACCTTCAAAACTTCATCATAAATAACTTTTTTTGTAGAGATGGTGAGCTAGGGTATCATGTACCCCAGGCTAGCCTCAAACTGTCTATGTTGCTAGGGAATGACAGTAGTCCTATGCCTCTGTCTCTCTGGATTACAGATGTACTGCCACATCTAACAACCTAGCTGTCTTTTTGCTGTATTGTCACAGGAAGAGTAGAAAGGTCTCTTACCAGGTGTCCTATGAGCACTGTCTTAGGGTTTCTATTGTCATGAAGAGACATCATAACCACGGCAACTCTTATAAGGAAAACATTTAATTGGGATGGCCCACTTACAGGTTCAGAGGTTCAGTTCATTCTCACCATGGTGGGGAGCATGGCAGCGTGCAGGCAGACGTGGTACTGGCCACATCTTGATCAGAAGGCAACAGGAAGTGGATTTGAGGCACTAGACTTGGCTTGGATATATATGAGACCTCAAATCCCACCCCCACAGTGACACACTTCCTTCAACAAGGCCATACCTACTCCAACAAAACCACACCTCCTAATAGTGCTACTCCCTTTGAGGGCCATTTTCTTTCAAATCACCACAAGCATCAATCTACTTCAGGGCTTTATCACTTCCCCAAAGTCCCCTTTTCCTTGAAAGACAGGAGTTCTGCATGTAGACTTTAGGAGACATAAGCATTCAGCTCATTGCTCTTAGCAGAACAAAGGAAGGGCAACGTGGTAACGTACTCCAAAAAGGCACTCGAGTATTCTAGTACCCTCTGGGTTCACTTTCTGGGACATTTCTCTCCTACCTCATTACAGATTCACTGGGCTGAAGATAAAACCACACTTAGAACATTATCGTTCACTACTTTGAGACTCACTAGCTCATTCCAAACTTAATACCGGGCTATGGAAAAGCCAGAACAAAATAAAAATCAGAATACACTATAATTACCATGTTATTATAAGTGAGCAGGCAGACAGGGGTCTGGAAAAACTTGGAAGAGCAAACTACAGTTAATATGTATTGGGTGGTAGGACCGAGGGGAATTTTCCCCTTCAAATTATTTTAAAATTATTATGACCTTATTATTGCAATGCATAAAAGCCAAAGTCGAGATAGGAAAACACACGTCAGGCAGGCCCAATCTTCTCCATGCATCTTGGCCTTAGGAGAATTTGGCCAGAGACCACTGCTGAAATCACTCTACACCATGCCTGGCTTCTGACCCATTGAAGAGAGAGCCAGACATAGCTGCAGGCCGCAAAGTCCAGCACGTTGGAGATTGAAAAGCTAGTCAAAACTTCAGCTCAAATTCCAGTCTTCTGGAGCACCTTTAAAGCATACTGCACGTATCTCAAACTAGATCTGAGAATTTTGGGTCTATATGACAAGTTCATGGGGCAAATGCCAAAGCCTACTCTGAAGGCTTTTTGGGTTTGTTTTGTAATTTTTGCAGCAGATAGACATACATGTGTGTGTGCATGTGCATGCACATTCGCGCGCGCGCATACACACACATATACATACACACACACACACACACACACACACACACACCCCTACCTGCTGAGTATCTCAACAGTTTTCAGTGTAAAGCAGACACAGGGTAAGAACAGATGCAGCCTGACTGACATGTTAGCATTCAGAATAACTGACCACATTTACTACCAAGTCATCTAAACCCTTTGAACTTATTACTCAGGGCTGATGAGATGGCTCAGTGGATAAAGTGCTCACTGGACAAGCCTAACAATGGAAGGTTCTAGACCCGTCACCCACATTAGAAGATGGAAACTGACTCACAGAAGTTGCCTCTGACCTCCACATGCATGACATGGTGCATACACTTGTACTCACATGATAATAATAAAATTAATTTTTAGCCAGCCGGTGGTGGCACAAACCTTTAATCCCAGCACCTGGAAGGCAGAGGCAGGTGGAGCTCTGTAAGTTCAAGGCCAGTCAGGTCTACAGAGCGAGTTCCAGGACAGCTAGAACAGTTACACAGAGAAACCCTGTCTTGAAAACAAACAAACAAATGAAAAAAATAATTTTTTTTTGTAGAAAAGAAAACAATCACTCACCTATTTAATGTTTCCTTCTCCCTATCCCCACAATGCACACTCTGTATTAAGCCTAAGCATGGTGTGGATACAGGAAGACTTCGTCTATGTAATATTCACCAATATTTGACCCGGCCAAGTTCTATACAGATAACTCCCAAAAGGAATCCTTTTAGTCAGTGGATCCAAGAGTTGGCCCCCCAAGGTCAATTTCCCTTTGTCAAACCATCCCTTCTATCCTCTCAAACATCTTATCTATTTCCTCACTCACTCTGGAACATGGCAGGTGTTCCACACCTGTCTCCACCACCAGACTGTGAGCTCCCCGACAGGAATGCTCAGTCTCCTTTACCTCTGCCCCAACCCAAGTACATGGGACATGTTCCTTTTGTTGTTGTTGTTTTTATTTTTTGAGACAGGGTTTCTCTATGTAGCCCTAGCCATCTTGGAACTGGTTCTGTAGACCAGGCTGGCCTCGAACTCACAGAGATCCACCTGCCTCTGCCTCCCGAATGCTGAAATTAAAGGCGTGTGCCACCACCACCCAGTCCCTTGCTCTGGTCTTTGAGCACCTTGCTTTAAACTGGTGTAATTATCAGTGCCTCCTTTCACTCCCAGAAGTGTCCTGGCCTGATAAATTCTCTAACTACTCATCACTAAACAGTGAATAAATGTTGATGCTTGTTCTTTGAAGTTTGTTTTTAAGGTCATCTTCCCATTACCCGTTTATGGCACTTGTAGGTAGATTCGCAGGACTGATTCAGAAATCGGTTTTGTCAGGAATTTTAAGGATGGTGAGTAACCTTGATAAACACACAATTTTCCTCTCCTAATTATCTCATCGGCTCGTTAACTGCCGCATCGACTTTGCCGGTCTTTGGCTCCTTGGAGCTTATTGGCATGACTGGGACCCAGGGTGGGGCTGTCAATGACTGGAGGTAGAGAGGAAAGCCAACCAGGCATTAAATCCCCACAGGGATTCCTGAGAACTGATGATGCTGGCGAGGAGGAGGCGGCGTTGTTCCAAACCAGACCTCACCGCTCCAGTATCCTGCCCATCAAGCCATCTTTACGGCTGTGGGGGCACCTCAGAAATAGAAGTGTCACTTAGCTGTCCTTGCAATCCTCAAGCATGAGATGGAGCAGCAAGACCGAGGACGGGTGAGGAGAGGGCTGGAACCAATTAAAGCACTTGAGGTTGAGGGTTCTGGCCTCTACCGCAGCAGTAGCAGCAAGAGGCACACTAACGGAGTTGCCAGAGGCGCTGATAAAATCGTGATTATCCAAGTACATGGCATGTGGCCTGGGGTCTGGGCTTTTTACAGCGCATTAGGGATAGGAAAGTAGAACCGCAGGTCCGTCTCTGCTTGTAACTCCAGTAGACAGGGCCATGCAACTGAAGCCAGAGGGGAGGGGACTTGCTCTACCTGTCTGGCCCACTTCCTCTGGCTCCTGAGAAACCCCTCCTTGGATTTAAGGGCCCAGAGGGATTTCCCAACTCTTGCCACTCATTAAGCCTGTTTGGTTTTTTTTTTAAAGCAGAAAGATTAAATGCATGGCCCACTGCCAAGATCCCAGATGTCAGGAAAGCTTTCTCTCCTTGTGGATGGGTCCCCTGCTAAGTAGTACTTCCAATTAACACATGAAGTCAGCTCAGAGGGGCTGGAAGAGGTGGGTTGGGGTGAGAGGGGTCTGGCTCCACTCCTGGCTTTGCTGTTCATATTGGTCTAGGTTCTAGTGAGCCATTCACTTGTCTTCTTTGGGACTCTGCTTTCCTAGTAGAAGCGAACTACTTAGCAAACTTTCATCCTTCATGAGCAGGCTGTGAAAATCAAAGGATTATTACAGAGGTCTTTAGAGAAAATTCAGAGCTCTAAAGATTGTGCTGGCTGATACGGTTATTGATAATCACCAAACGTGGCTACTTAAGTTAGAATTCCGTCCTCAGGCTGAGGACACAGACCAATGGGAATGTGACTGGAGTCCTTGGATGGGGTGGCTTACATTCAGGGATGCCTCCCCTAGAACACCTTCTCAGACAGTGGTCAACAGTAGCATGCTTGTCCAGCATACATGAGGCCCTGGGTTTGAGCCCTAGTAATAAATAAAAACAAAATCCGATTATGTGGTCATGCAAGTACCATTTCACATGGGGCTAGTGGTTGCCATATTGGCCACCTCAGAGAGAAAACAGTACCCTCTTCTGGAAAGTTCCACTGAATGATGCCATTCTCAAGTTCCCCTTGGATTTCTGCCCTCACCGTCTGGAATGGAAATGGGTGTGGTGGGACAAGTCAGTTGTGGAAGCATTCACACCTGGAATCCCAGTACTTGAGAGACCGAGACAGAACCTGTGTGTGAGGCCAGCCTGGGCTATAGAGGGTGATGCCATTGGAAAACAAACAAGCAAACAACCTCAACATCCTAGTCCTGTAAGCACTCAGAAGGCATGCTCCATTTATGTCCACAGAGAAAAAAGCCTTTCATAGCACCTGCCCGTGCCACAACCAAGCCCACTTCCAAACCCTCAGGAGCGGCAATTTTTCCTTCTAATACATAAGACAGTGTAGGCATGTGAGGGACTTTCCTTCCTCAGCTTCCACAGCCTGTGGTACTCCGTTCAGCCTTGCAGACCTGAGCCCCACTTCTAAGAAATGCATTTTCAAACATTCTCTCCATGGCAGTGTTAGGCCTGCACACAGCAGGGCCCAGGACAACCTAACCACTCCCCCATGCTGGCCTGACAGGCCATTCGGCACAGCCCCAGCAATGGCTGACTTGAACATTTAACAAAAGGACACAACCCTCCCAGGGCCAAGTGTTAAAAGCATTCCAAAAGAAAATGGCCCAAACAGAAGCTCCACCCCCCTCCAATCTGTTCTTCATCTGTCCAAGGATTTATTGGCTCTTGTAGTAAATTCATCAATTGCCAAAAGAGAGTTAAAACTGTGGCTCCAATGTAAATACTTGTTGGTAACAATCTCTCAGTGTGACACTTCAGATTTCAAGAGGCTGGGTGGCCTTCTAAACGCCTCATTAAATGGTAACTTTATGGCAGTAAGAGGGAAGGGCGCTGGGATTTTCCTGTACAGATGCATAAATCAATCTTTTCAAAGACAAACACTAGAACAACTCACAGAACGTGCGTGACTGGGGGAAGCAGGGAGGAGGGTCGCACAAGCCGAGGAAGGAGAAACCGAGACACCCTTGGAGGTCAGTCCAAAGTTTTCCGAGCTCAGGGCATGAAGGTCTCAGTTCTGAACATTTCCGCTCAGTCTGACATGTGTGTTTATCCATCCGCAAGAAAATGGACCGCTCGCCTAAATGGCAAGATGCTAGGCACTGTGATAGATCACTCCATGTTGACTTCCCGTCCTTCCTGGAGATTTCATAAAGATTCCTGGGGAGCAGCTAGTTAGAACAAATTCAGTGGCTCCTCTTAGTGTTGAGAAAAGCTATCTCATCAACAATTTTGACAGACCTCATACACCTGCTGTATATGAGGCCCTAGAGCGATGGTCTTGTAACCACGCCTTTGGCCCACCTACGTCCCCAAGTTAATTTAATGCCACCATATTAGTATAAAACCACCATATTGCCGGGCGTTGGTGGCGCACGCCTTTAATCCCAGCACTCGGGAGGCAAAGCCAGGCAGATCTCTGTGAGTTCGAGGCCAGTCTGGGCTACCAAGTGAGCTCCAGGAAAGGCACAAAGCTACACAGAGAAACCCTGTCTCGAAAAACCAAAAACACAAAAAAAACCCACCATATTAACAACTAAACTCACACAGGCCCCACTACCTCACACATGCCGGTATATTGTCTTGACCATACCCATATTCCTAGCCAGAGAAGCTTCTACAGGCTTCCTCTGCTCCATTCAAATTTCACTGTTCTCCATGGCCTGAAAGGGCTATACTCCTGGGTCCAGGCTTGGATGTGGACACGCTTCTCTCTGATGTACTTCCAAACACCCGGCGTGTGTGTCTGAAGTTAACAGTGCACATTGCCTCTCTCCCTCCTTCCCTGCCTTTTAGCCAAGCAACCCTTTAAAGCTATGCCTGGCCCTCGGTGGGCCAAGCTGTGCTAGTTTCCTTTTAGATAAAGTTGAAGGGAAAAAGTTAAGACGGATGACTGAAGTAGAGGAGAGAGGTTCTGAGGCAGAGCATGTCCAGGCAACCCTCTGCATTTCTGCTGGTGGCAGCCTTGACTTTGTCCCCTAACTGGAAGTGGGTTTTTTTTGTGTGTGTCTTTTTGTCTTTTTCTTTTTTTTTTTTTAAACTCTACTACATTTTGTCAGATTCCTACTGAAAAATCACCTCCATTGTTCCGAAAGAACAATGTGCGATTGATAGCAGGGCTAGTGTGGGGAGGGAGGCCGAGTCTGCAGATCTCAGGAGTGGGGCCTTCCAGCTGCCAAAGCCCTTCCTACTGGAGACACTGCCACCCTCCCACTCTGGGTCTGCCTCCCCAGCAAAGGCAGGACAAGTCAGAATGGTGCAAGCGTGTATCAGCTTGGAGGTCACTAAAGGAATCTCACGGTGGCCTCTGATGACACCCCTCGTCCCTCTTCCAGAGAGTGATTCTGGGCAGTTAATGCTCTGTGCATTTCTGAAGGTCGAGTCACTTTCCCAACACAATCCCTACTCTGTCACTGCCTCTCCCCGCACACCATAGTCTATGGATAATCTTTCTTTGACTATTTGGATTATTTAGACTCAGCCAAGTCTGTGTTTAGAATCCTTGCAGAAGTTTCAGAGCTCATGAGTGTGACTATTACACAAAAGTCCCCATCAAGAATGAGCCTGGCCCATACCAGCACATTCAAGACTCAAGCATGGAAGGGAGATCTGGCCCTGGTGTCTGAAAGGCTGCAGCCATGGAATCTTACCCCCAGGAAGCAATGCAGCAGATGTTTCCAAGGTCTAAGAGGTGCAGAAATACCTTTAGGCTGTCCTGTGGGAGCTACTTGGTTCCGACCTGAGAATGAAGGCCACTGTGGACTTGTAAGAGGTCCACAGGGAGATCCTGGGATGTGACAGAGGGCCCACATTTCCCAGCATGCGTCATAGAAGGAGATTGCCTCAGGGCATTTAATGGGCACTTGCCAACCCACAGCTTCCAGAAGGGTGGGAGGGCAAAGGGAGGAATTTCTCCTGTTGGCAGATCCTCACTGAAGGAGGAGGAGAGAGGAAGGGAGGAGGAGAGGAGGGCCCTGTGCTGGAGGAAGGAGGAGTGTCAGGGAGGAAGGGACCACCGCAGGCAGATGAGCATCTGTCAATCAAACCTTGGAGTCTACCGACCTTAGAACCTGGTTAGTGTAGTGATGTGCATTAAGGTATCATTAACTGCTTAAGATGTATGTTCACGTCTGTATGCTTCCTCTCCAACTAACTGTATTCTCTTCCCCACTTCTTTCTGGATACAGATTTATAGCGTGTACGAGAACCCCAACTTCACCTGTTATTAACTAGTCACAGATTGCGCCTAGCTTTTCTTTCCACCACTGATGATGGTGCAATCATTCCGCTCACGGAAACCCACTTCTCTGAAAACTGCCACACAGCATTCAGAAACGCAGGCTTAGCATATTTTATTTATTCCTTCACTGATAAATGTTTCATTTTCATGTTGCCCCATTTCAAACGTTCCAGAGGGAACGTGTTCAAATGCGAGCATTTCACCGTCACGCATCTGGAGAGGTGAGTCTCCGGTCAAAGGCTATGTGTAATTTTAATACATCCGGACAAAATACCTGTGACAAATTTTACTCTCACTGATGGCGTGTAGACACCCATCCCCCTAACTAACTAGACTTGATCCTATCACCTCTTCAAGCTTTTCCCCTAAGGCTAACCTTACCGCCCACACTGTCCACAACGGATGCTGCAGAGATGTAGAAAAATAACGCTAGGGTTGGCATTGCCCTGATTGCCGAGGGCTCTGACCTTTTTCTTTTGCCATTTGCATGTTCCCTCCTGTGACTTGCCATTTCCTAAGCAGTTAGCCCTTTGCACCCACAGATTCTATACCCATGGATTCCATAAACCATGGATCAAAAATGTTCAGGGAGTCCCCAGCTGAAGAGTTACAGGCAGTTAATGTCTCCTGGGGGAGGGGAGGCAGTTGTCTTTCCAGGGGGTGTGGTTGCTATAGGCTGTCCATGTTCGGATGGATAGCCTCACACCCACGCACGTGCCAGCAACACTAAGTGAACTGAGTTGGTTATGAAGAAGAGGAGAAGGAAGAAAAAGGAGGTGGAAAAGAGGACATGGATGAAGCAGAGTAGTTCTTCTTGGAGAGCAGAATTTACAGCTACAGATTCAGTCCAACTCCCTCAGGTAACAAATGAAGAGACACAGGAAAAGATCTGCTTGAGATGAGCCTGAGGCTGCCTAACAGAAATAGAAGCAGCCAGACCTCAGGTCTTCGAGTCTACGAACCAGCCTAGGGTTTCAGTTAGAGGTTAGCGCGATTCTGATTTGACCTGGAAACATAACTGGACACTTCATCATCTCGTCTGTGTACTTTTATCCTATTAAAGAAAAAGAAAGTACTATAAATAAACTGATAATCTCATTAAAAAACACATTCAATAAGCATTTATCACCACTGCCTGGTTATTCATTACCACATTAACTTTCTGTTTCTCCTCATTAGAATTTAAACTAAATGAGAGCAGGGAACCCTGAGGATTCCCTAAGACCCAGAGTTTCAGAACTTTTTCCCTGGAGAGACAAGCATCTACCTATAGAGTACCAGTGACAAGCCAAAGTACAGTTCTACCAAAGTCCAACTTGGAGAACCAAAGAGCTTACCGGCCTTATGTATAGAGTATGGATAAGGGGTTCCACATAGGAGTGTGGGCAACCCTAAAACAGTAACATGACCAAAAAGTAACCCCAGTCTTCTATGGTCTATACATTCTAGCAGCCCAGAGACCACGAGGCCAGGTGAGATTAGGCAAACTCATATACAGCTGCCTAGGAGAAGGGATGGTTGGAATCTCAGGTGAGAGTCTCGTGACCCCCACCAGTCCCTTCTTCTGTGTAGGATTTCAACAGTCAATGACACCGGTTTTGGGGTTGATTGCAAGCAGCCACAGCCTTTCTGATGAAGGAGACAGCTGTTGTGTTTGGGGACTAGTGTTGTACAACAAGCTGGGTCTGCTCTGATGGGTCTCAGTAATTAATTGTTGCTAGATAATATTGTCAATTATTACCTCTGAAGCCACCCACAACAACAACAAAAAAAAATGCAGCAAATGGCTTTAGTTTTTAAAAACTCCATTGTGTTCACCTGTGTGAGCTCTGCTAGATCAGCTGTCCATTGGTTGGTGGTCTAAAATATGGAGCACAAGACAAGGGCATTGCTAAAGATGCTTGGCCACCTCTGCTCCTCCTGGATGGGATTCCCTGTGCTTCTCCTGTTGGTGATGGCACTTGAGGGCCCCTCGGCAAAACCTCAACAAGAGATGAGGCCTCCTGTAGTAGTCTGAATGAAAATGGTCCCCATAGACCCATAGGAAGTGGCACTATTAGGAGGTGTGGCCTTGTTAGAGTTGGAGGAAGTGTGTCACTGGAGGTGGGTTTCAAAAGCTCAAGCCGGGCCCAGTGTCACTCTCTTTTCCTGCTGCCTGGTGATCTGGATGGCTCCTTCTCCAGAACCATGTCTGCCTGCACGCGGGCATGCTTCCCGCCATGATGATAACGGACTAAACCTCTGAAAGTGTAAGCCACTCCAATGAAATGTTTTTCCTTTATAAGAGTTGTCTGAGTCATGGTGTCTCTTCACAGCAATAGAAACCCTGACTAAGACACATCCTAAATCTGTTTTGTTTCTTTCACCTGCTAGAGTACAAACTTCAACCTCAGGCCTTGAACCCTGTGGGGCTTCAAGGCCTGTTTCCTGCTCTATAGAGTGGACATGATAGAAAGCTCTAACCCCGGATCTGGAGAGGTGGCTCAGTGGTTAAGAGCACTGGCTGCTCTTTCAGAGGACCTGGGTTCAATTCCCAGCACCCACATGGCAGTTCACATCTGTCTGTTAGCTCCAGTTCTGGGGGATCCAATACTATCACACAGACATGCATGCAGGCAAAATGCCAGTGTACATAAAAATAAATAAAAGATTAAAAAAGAAAGAAAGAAAGCTCTAACCCTAAAGAATAGAAAGGATGAATATGGAAATGTGTTTGTTCTTCTGCATAAGGCCACAGGAGTGAAACCACTGGAGTTTGTTGCTGTGGAATATTTGTTGCACTGCAAAGATGTGTCTTTGCCAAGCACCTTTTGATTGGTTTAATGAAGAGCTGAATGGCCAATAGCTAGGCAGGAAAGAATAGGCAGGATTTCTAGGGAGAGAGGGGAAGAGGAATTTAGGTGCACGGATTTGCGCCAGCAGACTCGAAGCAAGTCAGAAGTGCCTTACTAAGGAGGGGTAACTGAGCCATGTGGCAGAACATAGATGAATAAAAAAAAAAAAAAGGTTAATTTGAGTTACAAGAGCTAGTTGTGAAAAAGTCTAAGTTAAGGCCAAGCTTACATAATTAATGAGACTGGTGGTCCAAGAAAGTCTGATGAGAAAGATTGCTGCAGTTTGTATTGTTGGCCATGGTGGCTTGCAAAATTGTCAACTCTTAGGCTGAGTATTTGCACATCCACAGTGAAGTGACAGACCCAGACTAAGGACTATTAAATATGAGAAAACAGAATGATATGAACAGCATTGTAAAAAATGCACTCCTGAGAGAATAACCCTAATTTACAAAGCAAACTAAATCTAATCATTGATAGTGAATGCTAGATGGACCGTGGGGTAACAGGGAACCTTCAGCTTTGTGCCAGCAAGCTACCTACCTACCGCTGTCTCTGAGACTATGGGAGCTTGTATTTACTCAATCTGTTGCCAGGACATTCACAGCTTCCATTTGGCCCCTTGAAATCATAAAGGCCATGTTCTGGCCCAGGCCCACCACTCCAGGGACCAATAACCATTTAGTTACAGAGCTATGAATGTCCAACAGCCAATCAAAATATAGTTCCTGCTGATCAGATTTGGTTCTTTGCAAACGAGGATACAGACTAAAGCCACTCTGGAAAAGCACAAAAGAGAAAGCATTATGTGCATAGAATTTTGAACAGGTTTTGCTTTCATCTGTTAATAGAGAAGGCCAGAGAGGCTATGATGAAATAAATGGCAGGCAGAAGGCTGAGGCATAGGTGAGTTAGAGCATAAGAGATTCAAACAGTCATGAAAAGGTCTGTCCTCAAATTGACCAAATCTGAAAAATAGCAATAGATTTTAGTATAAAACAAAAAGGACTCATCACCATATTGGCTTTCTAAAACCGGATGTCTCTGAGGAAGTGACGTACAATTTGAGAACCCCGTCTTTATTAGAACTGTGGTCAAATATGGTTTTGAATCATCTCAGTTTGGGCATTGAAGGTACTCTTCTAACCCTAACAGAAAGGATTGCGTTTCTAATCTAGTAGATACTGAAGATATACAGACAAAGAAGAAGACATCTAAAAAAGATTCTCTGAAAAACACTAATTCTTACAGACCTCAAGAGACACCACAGGGACAAGAAAAGGAGAAGGAGTTTAAAATGCAGGCAGGGGACAGTGTGCAAAGTCTGTATTGGGTTGGTGACGTAGCACAGAGGAAGAGTCTTGGCCGAGCATGTGTGATGTGTAGTCTTTGCTTCGATCCTCAGTAAGCAAGTGGAAAAAAGGAAAATGCCAGAAGGAACGACAAACAGACAAACTTGGTTTGTGTCTTGCCAAAGCTGCTTCGACGGGCTGGCCCCCCACTCACTACGGCAGCCATATTTGTTCATTCTGTGGCATGTGTGCTACATGTGGCCAAGAACAGCAATGAGTGATTACAGATTTCCCTAAAACATTGAGGGTTTTTTTATTTCATTTTTTTAAATTAAATTTCTGTAGGCATTTTTAAACTCTATTATGTAGTTCTTGACCTGTGGGCTTTGTAGATGACAATGTCATGCCACTTGCCAAGAAGTTGGGCATGTCTGCCTGAGGTTGGCCTTGAGTTCTTGACCTTCTTGCCTCCACATACTAAGGGCTAGAATTATGCACACCATACCTGGCATGATTTGACCATTCTTTGTGTGTGTGTGTGTGTGTGTGTGTGTGTGTTTTGTTTTTGTTTTGTTTTGTGTCAGAACCTAAGACCTCATGCATTCTGGTTAAGTGCTCTACCACTGAGCAATATCCCCCAATGGTTGATCATTCTTAAGAACAATGGCTGTTTGGCTTCTCTTGCTGAGAAGAGATGCAGGGGAAGCAATCAAAGTGACCAGGTCATCTCAGAGGAGAACTGTGAATTCTTAATACATATTTGGGCAGTCCAGCACTGATGTGAATTGGAATATAAATGGAGTGAGCATCAGTGAATGACTGTATATGTGGTGCCGTCCAACCACAAGCCCACAGTCATTGCTAGACAGTATCATGTCTATAGTTTGCCAATGGGGTAGAGCTATGCTTAACAACATAGACTTAAACACCAAGTTCTAATCAAACCTTCCAAATTCCAATAAAGCAAAGCCTCTCAACCACAAAAGGACAAGATCTTTACATTTCTAAGCACTTTATCCTCTTCGCTCGCCCTGCACCCCCCTTAACAACTTTCTCTACCCATGGTCTTGAGATAATTTATATTCTTTCAAGTCTCAGAATAGGAGAACGTCACTTTTAAAGCTAAATTCTTTTTTTTGTTTTTTTGTTTTTTCGAGACAGGGTTTCTCTGTGTAGATTTGCGCCTTTCCTGGATCTCACTCTGTAGACCAGGCTGGCCTTGAACTCACAGAGATCCGCCTGCCTCTGCCTCCTAAGTACTGGGATTAAAGGCATGCGCCACCACCGCCCAGCTTTTGTTGTTGTTGTTGTTTTTGTTTTTTGTTTTTTTCGAGACAGGGTTTTTCTGTGTAGCTTTGCGCTTTTCCTGGAACTCGTTTTGTAGACTAGGCTGGCCTCTTAAAGCTAAATTCTTAGAAGACAGGCTGAGTGACAGTGGACATTGGGAAGAAATGGAGCCAGCTGTTTGGGAGGAGGCATGAACCCAGAGCACTTTCAGCAAATGGAGAAGGGGCCAGGGCATCACTCCCAGGCACACATTGCAGGCCACACAGGAGCCATCAGCGTGGGAGGTTCTGGGATACTTGTCAAGTGCACACATCACAGTGATGGTATTTTCTCTCTGACTCAAAACCAAGATACAAACCAGTTCGGTTGGCCAGGGCAGATTAATATACAGCTGTAAGATATCTCAATATTAAAAGAGGCTTTTCATCAAAGTTCGCAAAGCAAGTTTCTGTGAAGCAACTCTTCCTTTTCTCTGGCAGGATTGTTAGGCAGGACCCGATCAGAAGCACTGTTAGTACAATGTGCAAACCACAGCACTCTAAAATGAATTCTAAAACAGGAGTACTTTCTGATAAATCAATGATGAGTCTAAACCGGTCCTAACCCTACACTACTGATAAGAGATGTTTCAAAATGGCAGAAATGTATAAATGTAGCAACAGGTGCCACAATAATAATTAACACCCATTGAAAATTTCAGCTGGGTCAGGTACCTGCCTGCAACAACTCACTGAGCCCCGCCCCCCACCCCACCAGTATACATTACAGTTTGCTACACTTTATCACACAGCCTTTTCCCTGACACGGGGAGGTACAGATCACTGCACTCAGACAGGTGAGAACACTGGATCCTCTGCATTCTGGCAGCAGAGCCCAGCTGTCTAAGTGGAGCAGGTTGGCACAGGCCTGGAATTTCAGGTACTTGGGAGGATATAGGTTTCAAGTTCAAGGTCTGACAAAGGCTACAGAGTAGATTCAAGGCTAGCTTGGACAACTTAGTGTAACCCTGTCTCAAAATAAAAAGCAAAAAGAGAATTGGGGCTGGGATGGCGGTGCACATGTTTAATCTCAGTATTCAGGAGGTTGAGGCAAGCAGATCTCTGAGTTCGAGGCCAGCCTTGTCTACACTGTGAGTTTCAGGCCAGACAAGGGAGACACAGTAAAAATCTGTCTCAGAAAGAGGAGAGGAAAGGGAAAGAAAGGGAAGGGAAGGGGAGGGGAGGGAAGGGGGAGGGAAGGGAAGTTAAGGAAGCCTTAGGCTTGAGGCTCTACCTGGTCACCATCCATGACTGAAGCATCACTTGGTCTGTCCATTTGTGATCTGGTACATAGTCAGCCTTTAGAGGCAGAACATTTAGTATTACCTCATACTCTGGGAAATTTGCTCAACTGTGGATGACAATAAAATTAGTTTTCCATTTAGAACAGTGGTTCTCAACCTTCCTAATGCTGTGACCCTTTAATCCGGTTCCTCATGTTGTGATCCTCAACAATGAAATTGTTTTGTTGCTACTTCATAACTATAATTTTACTACTATTATGAATTGTAATGTAAATATCTAATATGTAAGATACCTTATATGTGACCCCCAAAAGGGTCACAACCCACAGGTTGAGAACCACTGATTTAGACGATACTGAAGGTCTGCAGTTATTGACATTAATTGTCAACACCAACCTCTAAATAATTAGAACTAATCCAAGGAAGCCACAATGTTGCTAGAAACAAAAAGCCCAGCTTTGGAGATGAACTGCATTCTTGGGGCTGCCACAGACACCCGAGGGGCAAGCGGGCAGCACAAGTCTAAAACCGCTGGGAGAAAGGACAAACCTTTACTGAAGGGCCTGGAAGAAGACCTGGATGGATGGGTGAGAGGCCAAGCCTGGTGGCACACCCCTGAAACCCAAGGACATACAAAGTGGAAGCCGGAGCAGCAGGAGTTCAAGGTCAATCTCAGCTACATAGTAAACCTGAGGCCAGCCTGGGCTCCATGAGACCGGATTTTAAAGAAACAAAAAGATATTATCTATACAGAAGAAGCAAGCTACCACACAGGAAGAGATGTCTAGTGGTGAACTATCGTCTGGACATGGAATGTCTTCTGTAGGCTTATGGTTTGGATGCATGATCTCCAGCGTCTAGCAACACGTTTTTTAGGAGACGGTGGGACCTTCAGAGGATGGGGCCTTGCGGGAAGACATGGGTTGCTGGGAAGAAGGCTTTGAGGGTGACAGCCATTTCCTTCTGTTCCCAGTTCTCGGCTTCACAGTCCTCTGGGGTAGAGCAAGCTGTGTGCCGAGCTCCCACAGCCACAAGGAGCCCCAGCACGATGCTTTCTCTGCCATAATGGAGACTGTGTCTCTTCCACCATGAAGCAAAGTGACCGCTCTTTCTGTAGAAATTATTTCTGTCAGGTATTTGGTTACAGCAACAGAACAACTGTGCGGCGACCTATATGTCTTTGAGGATTATGTATGTGGGTAAGAAGAACATGCTAATCCCTGCCATGACTTTTAATCTACTTAAATTTATCTTTTAATCCATCTTGAATTTTCCTCTAGAGTGAAGTAAAGATCTAATTATATGCTTTCTACATGAAAGCCAAAAAAAAAAAAAAAAATCACTGGAAGAAAAACAGAGAAATTAGAGATTTTTTTTTAAAGTAGTCAACAGGAGTGAAGCCATTAACATGTCCAGATCTCAAGAGAAAAGAGGTACAACCAGAAAAGCGAGATTTGGTATGGTCTGATAGCACGTGTGTCAATTAAAATGCACAAAAAGTGCAGTTTATCTCCAAGTAGCATGTCTATCTGAACCGTCCGAAACCTAGATGGGAAGTGGGAGTGAGCGGGAGCAGAGTTCCCAGGATGAAGGTACTTTAATGAAAACTATCATTTTCTGTTTGAGTCAGCTGAGCCCAAAGCGCATACAACAAACAGAATGGGTGTGTCTATTAGATCTTTGTGGCAGGACCATGCTAGACTACTTTTGCATGTTCGTGTTTTAAGTCTTTTAAGAGTTCTCAGAGGCTAAACCTAGAGTTTCCTCTATCAACAGCCTACAGAGCGTTTTTTTATTGTTCGCAGCTCATTCTTGAACACAGAGGAGAGAAACAGGGCAGAAAAATGAAGTTCCTGACCCCAGCTGTGCTGGTTAATGTTACAGGTCGTCCTGGCTAGGCTACACAGCCCACTTGCTTAGTGCAACAGCTGTGCAGATGTTCTTATGAAGGCACACTGCAGAGGAGGTGAAACTCCGTCTGTTTATTGACTGATTTATATACAGCCACTCTCTATGAACCCAGGCAAGCACAGCGCCCACTATGTAGCCCAAGCTGGCATAGAATCCCATGGAATCAACATCCTTCCTGCCTCAGTCTCCCAAATCCTGGGATTATAGAAAATGCACTACCACATTAGGCTAACATCAACGTACAAGTCAGTAGACTGAATAAAGCCGCCTCCCCCTTCCCTACTCTACCCAGAATGTGGGAAGACTGCAAAGTAGTCAAAGATCTTAAGAGAAAGGATTAAGACACCCCGAAGGAGACACCACTGTCCTTGAGACCCCAACACAGACACCACGTGTATGTTTTCAGCTTCTCTTTTCTACCCTATGTGTGGTGCTTCAGCTGAGGACTATGCCATCAACGTTCTCCTGAATTCCTTGCCTCTGCTCTGCTCCACAGATTGTGGAATTACGAGTCACTGTAACTGTGTAGTATGATTTCCCAATCTCAGCCTTTCTCTGTCTCCCCAGCACCCCCACACATATAAAATGTATCCATGTGCACGTGTCTGTGTATATAAAGAACCTGAAGACATTTATACATACACCCCTCTTGCTCTGCTTCTAGAGAATTCTGATTATACACCAATATCATAAGTCTCTCTGTGTAGTTAAAACAGCCCCCGACTTCGTAACACTGATACAGGAAAACTGCTTTGGGGCAGGAAGAGTCCATGATAAGTTGGTTGAGACTAACACGTTGGAATTTAATGCATCTTGAGTTTATCTATTGCAAAATATATTTCACGAGAAGATAAAATTCTTCAATGAGGTGGCTCCTTTCTGGACATCTTTCCCCTCTAGTTGAAATTTCCCTGCCTGACCCTGATGACTCTCTGGCAAAGTGCCCTGCTGGGAGGACATACACCCACACTCCCTCGTGGGAGAGGAACAGGAGCCGAAGTGTGCTCTGTTCTTAGACTGGAATGTTTCCTTAGGGAAATCCTCCCACTGGCCTCACTGAAAGCGCAGGTTGGCAGGATGAGACTGGGTCGTCCCCGAGGAGGATTTCTGCACACCCACAGCATTGGTTTGTGACCAGCAGCAGTCGGTCTGGGCTGACCACATATCACAGTAGCTGGAACACTCAGTCCATCTCCAAACAGCGCACACGCCTGCATACAAGGTGACCTCGGCTATCAGTCCCACCACTGTTCCTATTGCAGAGTCCCTCACCAATTGGAGAGACAAGTTACTTGAGTTATTTTAATTTGCTACTTTTCTGTTCACTATATTTTGCTTCGGCTCTTGCAAACCGTGAAAAGTTCAAATGAGAAACGAATGAAATTACTGAAGCAATGACCCAAAGTGGTAATACATCATAAAAATATTTCTTGACATTTCCACGGGATCAGAAGGTGACTCAAAATACAAATGATCCTCTATTGTCCCATTCAAAAGATAGCCACAAAAACTTGGGGGATAAATAGATTAAAATGAGGCAAATGAAAGGCAAATTACTGGGTATAAATGTTCTATTATAATAGATCTACATTAATATCTTTACATAGCAGCACACAAAATTACATGCATATAAAATGCATGCACAAATACATCAACATATAAATTAATGCCAACCGAGATGCTGGTGTCCCTGGTCTCTGGCTGTCGTACTACAGGACATTTACTTAATTCTTCAGTATCAGTAGCATTTTTACATTTATGCCTGTGACGACAGTTTCACTGTGAGCTTCTCAGGACACACCCTTTTCACCTTGATCTAAGTTACTTAAATAAGACTCTTAACTTGTTCCATTTTAAAATGATCTTTAAAAGTCTTGTTTACAAAGAAATCCAACACTTGTTACTATGAGGTCAGAGGCCCTGGAATATTCCTAGATGTTTTTAAAGGACCTTCCCTCCCCCTGCCTTAAAAATACTATTACCTCAGTTGACCTCCTTCAGCAGCTAAAACCGCAGTGACGAAGGTCACTCCAGACTAATGTGTGTTCCCTAAATACTTTGATGTCCAAAATAAAATAAGCATAAGCTCTTCTCGAAGGAGGAGGGAATTTGTAAAGACTCAAATGCGAGACAGTGCTCTCTTTTCCCAGGGCAACCTTCTTATGGGGGCAGGGCCATTAATTCTAGGCACCTGTGGTAAATGGCTCGGCTTCATTTCACACAGTTCCTGTCATCTGCCTTTCTTCCCTCAGCAGGCAGCCATGGTGACGTGGCACAGGGTCGTTCTGTGGGACTCTAGAGGCATCCAAAATATTGGGTGCTGAAGACCCAGCAAAAGGTACACCTCTCACCAGGTAGATGCTACTCAACACTGAAGCCACGCTGAGAGTCGCCAGCTTTCCCTCCTCCTTCTGCTAAAAATAACCTACGGAGAGTGGCATGGGGCTGTTGACAGCGGCAGGGTATTTGCCTAGAGCAGATTTCTGGGAAGCCACAGTGTCGGCATGAGTCCTACCCATACCATCGCTGCTTTCTGGAGGGCTTCGACTCATCCAACTCTACCCGCAGCTGCCCCAGGAATGGCATCAGGAGTCAAATCAACTCCAGCACTGCTATAGGCACCTCCAATATATATGTGAGCCAGAAGGAGCCATAGGTAAGAGGTTTGGAGATTTTTTCTAGAATGTTCTAAAGAAGAGCCTAATATCTTAGGAGCTTCCCCAGGGGCCATTACCTGTATTACTGACCAAAGGGGAACGAAACAGTGGACAATACTCCCAATTGTACATGATGCTCCAAGTGGTCAGTAATTTCCTCTGTGAAGGGATGAGGAAAGGAGGAGATGGGGAAGAGATTGATAATGATGAAAAATACTTCTCTGAGTCAGGAAGCAGAAGAGCCCAAAGTGCTAAGAACTAAGGACCGTGGCTGGAATGTAACTAATGTTCTGGTTTGTATACAGTGGTCCCTACCAAAAGTCAGTGGAAGCTGGATTCCCAGTGAGGTAGTCTTAGAGGTGGAGCTTGGGGAAGGTGTTTTGACCTTGAAAGCTGAGGCCTCATGGATGGACCAATGCCTTTCCCCTGTGAGTGAGTTTTTGCTGTCAAGGGGCTAGATTAGTTATCATGAAAGGGTTTAGTATAAAGTGAGCCTGACCCTTGCTTTTTCTCTCATACACGTCCATTGGCCCCTCCCCATCCCATATAAGTTAAAGTTCCTATAAGATCCTTGCTTGATGTAGCCACCCAATCCTGAAGTTCTCATCACCTAAAAATAAAAACCCCAAACAAAGCAAATCACACAAAAACTTCTTTTCTTTATAAATTGTCTAATCTATTAAAAAAAATCCCAAAAGGCAAATCAAGTCTAGTCTTACCTAAAGAAATAAATGAATATAAGGCTGGAGATGTAGTTTAGTGGCAGAGCGCCTACCTAGCATGCAAGGCCTTAGTCCTCAGTAAAGTTACAATAAATACATAAATAAAATAGCATACAGACTAAGCGTGTGTGGGAGTTTGATAATTAATTATAACATAAAACAGAAACTTGGACTGGAGACATGGCTCAGCAGTTAAGAGCACTTGTTGCTATTACAGAGGACGGGTTCAGTTCCCAGCATCTACACTGTGGCTCACAATTGGCAGGTAATGCCAATTCCAGGAGACCCAATACCTTCTTCTGACCTCCAATGTCACCAGGCACACATGTGGTGCACACATATACAAGCAGGCAAAATATTCATGCACATAAAATAAATAAATCTAACAACAATAATAATGATTTTAAAGAGGATTTTTTTTTAATGATAGAAACTTGCTTCAATTTCTTTGTGTTTCTTTCTGTTAAGAAAGCTTGTCTTTAACCTAAGAGCATTTTATGAATGAGGAAACTGATTTGGGGCCCTTTTAATAATTGGCTCCAAAGTGACAAAGAATAGCAGAGAAAGAAGCATAAAGCCCCAGCTCAAGGGGCTCAGGAGTCACACTTTCCGAAAGCCACATGCCTAGCACAATACTGAAGACCTCACATGCTGGACCAATTCAGTTCTTACACTAACTCATGAGGGCATGGCCAACCTCATCTCTACTCTGTAGTTGAGATAACCAAGACAGAAATGCTACACATCTCACAGAGTGACACCCATGGATACAGTGTATCATCCCGCCTTGTGCTACCTGTGTAACTGTATATGGATACAGTATATCATCCTACCTTATGCTACCCTTGTAACTGTATATGGATACAGTGTATCATCCCACCTTAGGCTACCTGTGTAACTGTGTATGGATACAGTGTATCATTCTGCCTTGTGCTTCCTGTGTAACTGTATATGGATACAGTGTATCATCCCACCTTAGGCTACCTGTGTAACTGTGTATGGATACAGTGTATCATCCTGCCTTATGCTACCTGTGTAACTGTGTATGGATACAGTGTATCATCTTGCCTCATGCTACCTGTGTAACTGTGTATGGATACAGTATATCATCCTACCTTATGCTACCCTTGTAACTGTATATGAATACAGTGTATCATCCTGCCTTACACTACCCATGTAACTGTTTAGACGGTTCCTCTGAGCCTGTGGTCTGGAACTACAAAGGTAACACCAAGCAATGCAAAACATGAGATCCTTATATTCCCTTCTTTCTCTGCCTTCCTAGCCTCAGGATTCACTGGTGTGGGACAAGGCTGCATCAGGCCTGCAGCTGACTTCCACACAGGAAAGGCTGCAGCATGCACAGCCAAGGTGTAATCTTGTCTTTGCAGACATGAGCTTTCCTACAGTGGCCTACCTAGTTTGCTTTGTTTCTGTTCATTAGGGAAAGGCTTTTCTTGTCTACCTTAAACAAACAATGAATTTCACAGTCAAAGGTTCTGGTTTTAGAGAGAATAAGATTCCTTATGGTTTCTGGACCAATAAAAAGCCAATTGTTCCTTCACAGAGCTGGTGTGTGTGTGTGTGTGTGTGTGTGTGTGTGTGTGTGTGTGTACACGCACACAAGCACAAATGCCCCCCACTCCCTGAGGGATTGCCTCAGCCAGCAGCCCTGGCCTAGCTGAAAGAGACTATGTCTCCTGCAGAGGAGTGCAGGAGTCTGGCTCCCCTTAGCAGAGCCTCTGACTAACTCACCCAATCCAACCCCAACACCTCATACACCCACATAAAATACTGCTCCAGGTTTAAAGTTGGTGGGGAGTTATGGCCAAGAGTTGCTATGGATCAGTTTGAATATTCTCTCAACAGTGTGCATGTGGCGCTAATGCTGGGGCTCGGGTTGGAATCTACCGTCTGTATCCCATTAGGTCCTTAAATGAGCTCAGAGCATGACTGCCTGGTTTGCATTTGCAGCAGAGGGAAGCAATAAGGGGTGGCAAGCAGAGCTTCTTTAAGGACACCTGATGCAGGTCGGCTGCTGCAGCAGAAACACGTAGGAGATGACCGGGAGGTGTGACTGGAGAAAGATGGGGAAAGACCCTAGCAAGACAGTTGGAATACCCAATCTGGCAGTATCCCTGCCATCTACTAAACTTGCTCCAGACAAAAGTTCTGAACTTCTCAACCTGAACTTCACCTCAGAAGAAGGAAATTGGATTAGATATGCAGTGGGAATCCCTTCAATTTAAATATTCTAGTACTCTAGTCCTTTAAAAGACCCCTGATTCTGAAGGACATGAGCCCATGTTCCTAGTACAGTGCATTACTTCCAACAGCCCCTAGGCCATTACTGACTGCCTCATGAACCATTGACTATAAGCATACACAGACAGGTTATGAAATCCATTAACACTCACAGACACATGATATCCACAAATCACACACTTCTCTATATACATTATTTGACCTCAGGAGTTATAAATTGTTATGACCTCTGGATGCCAAACAGCATATTAGATAGACTTCTCTATATAATTCTCTTCACCCCCATCCAACCTGGGACTTGGAATCTAATAGAGAAGAATAATAGAAATAAGATGATGCAAAGCAACTCTCAGAAGAGACACAATTCCATTCAGATGTGGTTAAGCCAATGACTTTGGTATCTTAGAGCCAGATTTGATAATTAAGATTACAGTAGATCCCAGCAGGATGACATGTGCCTTTAATCTTAGCACCTGGGAGGCAGAGCCAAGGGATCTCTGTGAGTTCAAGAACTCATAGTGAGTTCCAGGTCAGAGAAGGCTATACAGTGAGACCCTGTCTTGAAAGAAAGAAAGAAAGAAAGAAAGAAAGAAAGAAAGAAAGAAAGAAAGAAAGAAAGAAAGAAAGAAAGATGATATCAGGAAGAGAGATGTATAAGTCAATGTCCAGGAATCAGAGGCACACACTAAAGGGTTGAGCTCGAACAGTTTCATACAGGGATGGTTTACAGAAGGGTCAGGCAGGGCACAGCACCCAGAGGTTAGCATCTCCAGATCTGAAAGGCAAGGGGGGAAGGAAGCAGCATTCCTGGACCAGATGGGAGCTGGAGCCACGAGTGTCAACTGCCCCCAAGGGCTTGGGAGAAATGAGCTGTTGTCAGCGAGGTTCGGAAGAGCGTGGGTGGGTAATGAACACTTCAACCTCTCCCCTCTTGCTTCCCGTCTTCTGCCAGGTGGAGTCCTATTGGCAGGATCCAGCCAGAAGCAAAAGGCAAGGGAACCCAATGTTACAGATCATAAACATGATCCTCCTGGTACAGAGAAAGCCAGAAAATGGATTGTTTTTTTTTGGGGGGGGGAGGCAAGAAAGCCACACATGTGGGCCATATGCATAATGCATATTTCGGATGTATTTAGGACACATGTTTTTATGTGTGTGGGGGTTCAGACACATGAGTGTGCAATTACTTGCATCCACGCGCGCGCACACACACACGTGGTGACAAGAACAGAATGGTGGCTATTTTCCTTTACTGGTCCCCACTTTACTGTCTTGAGACAGGGTATCTCACTGAACTAGAAACTTGGTGTTTCAGCAATGCTTGGCTGGCCAGAGAGCTGGGGGGGGGGGTACTCCTATTTCTACTGTCCAATGCTGGGGTTACAAGTTCACAATCATGCTCAGATCTTTATGTGGGTGCTGGGGATTTGAACTCTGGTCCTCATACTTTCAGAGCAAGTGCTCTTAGCCACAGAGCAAAGTCTCTAGCCCAAGATAGATATATTTTTGATTTTTCAAATATTATATGCGGTGTGAAAGGACTGTACTACAAGATGAATCTAAAGGGAAAGACAAAAGACTTCTGCTATATCACAGATGTACTGAATTTGCTAAAATGAGAACTTTAAGTGTAAGTAACTTGGGAACATTTTTCAATAGACTAAGGCATAGTATATTTGTTTATCAAATACCAAAAAGGGTGTTTATAAATGATGAAAAAAGTGGAACTGTCAAGACATACACCAACCAGGAAAAATTGTCTCATTATTTTCCTTTACCTTCCAGCCCTATGAGCCCCCCAACTCCAAAGATATCAAATTCCAAAGTTTGCACACAAATGTGTTTTTCCATTTGCATTTTCTATCGGCTGGCAATTAAAGAAGGAATCTCAGAGGTCAGCCAAGAGTCACAAGTAATGAATGAGTTTGATATATTATCTCTAGATTGAAAAGTGTAGTAAGACACGTTATGAGAAAACACCTGGAAAACGGCCCTTGGCAGGACACATTTCAGGGGTCATTATCCCGAACAGCATCTCTCTGCCAACTCATGCTTAATTTTCAACAGGGACCCTTGGAAACAGTTCCAAAAATATTTGTGTTTCCCAGATGCCATAGGCTTTCATGCGGGGTTCTAGTGTGAGCATTGGGAATCTGGAACTCGGATGAGGATGAAGTCATCTCCTAAGGGTGGTATGTGGGGAGGTAGAGAGAAGCCAGAAGGATGAAAAGGAGGACACATGCTTGTGATCCCAGCACTTGGCTGGTGAAGGCAGGAGGGTAGGAGTTGGAAGCCACCCTGACTACATGAGACCCTCTCTCAAAAACCAAAAAACAACTGAATCAATAAAATGCCGCATGGTCATCTCTCAAGAGATCCCATATATTGTAACCCATACTACAGCTCTACACAATTCTCGAGGAAGAGCTAGATAAATTATGGCCTTTGACTCTATGGGGGGAAATGTGCTGCCATTAAAATCAATGAGTTTATAATAATATGAAAAATCCTGGTGTTTACTCATTCACAACAGTGTCTGAATTCCTGCTGGGCACCACAGATGGTCTAAGGGTGTTTAGGATATAATGGACTACACAGTATAGAGCATAGTATGGAATAGGCTCTCAGTGGGGCTGGCGATGGGATCTCGGCACCAGCATTGAAGTGTTGACCACCTTGAACCATCTCTCTAAACAGCATGGCGCCATGAGTTCCTTGTGAAATGGGGATAAGAATATCTTCCTAAGACAACTATGCAGGACTGGCAAGATGGCTCTGTGGCTAAAAGGGCTTGCCATGCAAGCCTGAGGACCTGAGTTCCATCCTAGAAGCCACTTTAAAAAAGCCAGATTTGACAGCATGCATATCTGTAATCCCAACGCTCCTGGAGCAAGATGGGAAACCAGAAACAAGGTAGGAGAGAATTCACCCCAAAAGTTGTCCTCTGACCTCACGTGTGTGCTGTGGCATGTGTGTACCTCCCAACCCCCCCCATATACACACACATTAATAAATTAAAAAACATTAAGATTCTTGTGCAGAGGAGGTAAGTCCATACATGTGACATTATAACAATGCCTGGCAGGGACTGCGCACTCGGAAAATCTTAGCTATAGTACAGTATGAAGCACTCTTCCTTCGGAGTCTTGCTTTAACAAGACACACAGATATAAAGAGGACAATGGTGGTATAGTGACTTCTGCAATGAAGGGACTTCCCTTCAGGCTGGAGTTTTATCAGAAATGGAACTGCTCAGACAGGCCTTTCATTCATAAAAATAGAGCGCGTCCCCGCCACTTGAGTCAAACCGGAAAACACGGAATGACAGTCTATTTTCTCCTACATTCTATTCCTCCTGACACCACCAAGCACTTTCAGAGTTTATTTCATGTTTAAAATGTCCCCAAGTCTGCAAAGCAAATACCAAGCATAGATGATAGAGGAAACCATATGCTGTGAACCCAGGGGGGAGTTAAAACTGGCCTCTGACTTTTATAGGCTAGACTGTTCTAGGTTTCCTCCTTGCATGTCAACTAAAATCAGTCTTCACTTGGGTTTACTGCAATCTCCAAAGCAAAAAACCCCTTCTCCCCACCCCCAAGTGTCTCAATAAACAGCTACTGTTACCTTTGGAGTGGGAAGAGAATTAGGTTATTCTCGTCTGCCTACAGAAGAGGCTGAGTGGAGAGGAATCCCACTTGGAATCAATCTAAGGATCAAATGAGGAAACAGGCTGCTCCAATCTCAGGGAGCCTGTGGTTTCCCCAACTCTTTTCAGAGATAAGGTTATGCATGAATAAATCTCCACCTGTATCACTTTGGTGACAAATGATACCAAACCTTGACTCAAAATGGCTTCCACAGAGGACAGGAGGTGGGGAGAAGGTGGGGCTCCAGCCTAGTTCTCCAGCTCTCTGCATCGCTTTTCTCCCTTATGATGCCCTCAGGTTGGAGGCTGGAGGCCAGTGTTTCCCCGACAGCTGCATGCAGAAGATGATGAAAGACCGCTATTTTGTATCTTTCTCTAAGAAATGAACCAACTCCACACAGATCTGTTTTCATACCTCATCACCCAGGGCACCCTTTCCTTTATCCGACTCTGGGTTGTGGAACGAAGGTATCCTGACAGGATAGGCTGAGCGTCAGAGAGAACAGCCCTTCTAGGGCCACACGATTTTTCCACCACTCACCAGGCGACTTTTGGGGAAGACTGAAGATGCAAACGAACAGGAGCATGTTTCACAGAAGTCACAAACGTGGAACCTTGTAAGCTAGAGCATCAACTATTCCGAAACACCCTTTTGCCCCATGCTCCATCCAGTCACCGACAAATCAGTTCCAAATCGCTCCGCCCAATAATCAACCCATAGAGAGCCTAGGGCCCCCTTCAGGTACAATGTGCAGCGTGGCCTGTTTGCATGTCCACCCCAGCAGGTGCCTGTAGGGATGGGGCATAAACACAGGAGGAAAGACAGAGGAAAGGCTCGGGGCGAAGCTGGGTGCATCACCCAGGGACTACACAGGAATGGCTGGAAGTTGAAAAGTTTGCAAGATGGTGGGCAAGCTGAACTAAGATAAAGCACACGGGAGAAAGAGCGACAGCAGCAGGTTCTGGAAGCTGACAGGCACATAAACGAGCAGTAATCGACTGGCAGTACCTGACTTCCAGATGAGAGCAAGCTGAGCCTAGCACAACCTTGGGGAAAAGCCTGGAAGCCTATTTACTGGCCTTCATCCCCAGCACCCCAGGGAGCCCTGGGAAGGAGGAGTACCGTGCACCAACCAGACAAGGGTACCCCCAAATGCTGGTAGGCTGGCTGACGGTCAGTCTATGAAGCCGGGGGATCCCTGTATCATCTCCTTTAGTCCTAGACTGCAGGTGAAGGTCTCCGCTCTGCTGCCTCTTGTCTCTGTTGCATCAGAGCAGCTCCAGACATGGCAGCACCTGTTGTGGCTGGTGGGTGAGGGGCTACCAGTAAGCGGGAGAAGAGGTCTCCAGAGCAAATGTTATGGCTCCTTATTCCCTTCACACTGCCACTGCAAGAGAGTCCCTGCTCACAGAGACTTCTCTCCACCTAGGCAGCTGCCCCAGGGGGAACAGTGCTTCTTTCTGTTGATGAGAGTTCTCCATTGACAACACCAGCCAGCGAATCTTATGGAGGCCCTGGGATGCACCTTCAAGTCGCTTAAAGAACGTAACAACCCTTCTGGCCTCGGCAAGACCCTATGCCGTTCAGTTACTGTGCAAACACACACGGAAAGTGGACCGTGCGCCAGGCATTGTGTGTTTGGAGACACTGCCCTGGGTCTCCTTAATGAAAAGAAAATGTTCCTCGGAATCAAGCCATCCGTTCAGACTTTCCAATTAGCATCTCAGAGACGGGTCAAGGATCATCAAACACGTTGGGAAAGCCTTTACCATGGAAGAGATTAAAAAAGAAAACAAACAGCTAAGGGGAAATCAGAGGAAACAGAGACAATGCAGGGGGGGAGAGAAGGACTTCAAAGACGCTGTCCCGAGGCCTGTGGAGCGGAGACACTTTTCATTCCTGAAACAATAATAGGAGGTTATTGTAAGACAACTCAGAACCTTCAGCAGCTCTTGGGATTTAGAGATTTGATGGCCAACATAAAACTGGGATATATGGTCTGCAGGACAAAATGAGGAAATTTCCCAGGAAGCAGAACTTAAAAAAAAAAAAAGAAACAGGAAATGTAATAGAATGGGTAAGAGTTTAATGATTCAGTCCATAAAGACTTCCTCCAAATTAATGGTGCTCCAAAAGAGAGGAAGGGGACTCTTATTTTGGACTCTTATTTAAAAAAAAAAAAAAAAAAAACTCTAAGAAAAAAAAAAAAAAACCAAAAACTGTTCAGAACCAAAAGGCAGATTTTCCAGATTGAGGTAGCTCATCAGAAGGCTAGATACATGGACATAGACTCTCGTCCAAGGCATATTACAATAAATCTTCATTATAAAGAGAAAGGATATTAAAAGACAGAGGAAAAAATTCCTGGGGGGTGGGGAAATAGATTCAAACACTAGGAAGTCTAATGACAGCTGACTTATGAGCAAGCTGACCTGTGAGCCAGAGACGGAGCCGAGGAAGAGCAACTTTCCAGGTTCCAAGGGGGAGGGATCTCCACTGCAGGAGTTCAAACCTAGCTCCACCTGACCATCAGCACTGGAGGCTCTCAAAACACCGACTTCATATGCATGTTCTCTCGGGCACTTATGGAAAAGAACATCAAAGGCAGGGCTTGGGGGAGTTCAGATGATACAGGATGCCCATGAGAAGGAGGTAGATCACATCCCCAGCACAGTGACACATGGACATGCTGGGATAGTGGCAGTCTTGGAGGGTTAGTCCCTCCTCCTAAACTTAAAACATTCCTGCAGTCTTTTGGCTCATTGTGCCTACTGGCGAGTGAATCTCGATGCTTGATGCTGCCCAGCTTTGCTCAAGGGCAGCAAACCCAGAGTGCAATCAGAAGAGGACAGCCTCTGCAAGAAAGAGGAACCACAGGGCAGGTACACCTACCACTTAAAAATGACTACTCATTTTCTTTCTTTCTTTCTTTTTTCTTTTTTTTTTTTTTTTTTTTTTT
>CABHPQ010149443.1:0-49809 GCA_902168405.1 Peromyscus aztecus | reverse complement strand
TCTCTCTCTCTCTCTCTCTCTCTCTCTCTCTCTCTCTTTCTCCTCCAGAGAACCTCTTAGATCAAAGGGAGTTTCCCCTCATCAGGTGTTTCAAGCTGTGATGCAGACTGACTAGCTATCAGTACTCTCCCCTGCCCTGTCAGGAAACTGGCCACAGAGGGAAACAGTGACAGTTTTAACTTTTAGTGACCTACAGACTTTTCCTACTCTATCACCTGTAAGTTTGTAGTGGTTTGGTTCTTCTGGTCTCATGTCCCTGTCTCCTCTCTGCAGGGCTGGGGAATTGCCAGGGAGCACTTTACCCATTAAACCTGGGCTTTCCAATTTGGTCTCATTCGGTTTGTTGCAAGGCAGAGAGGCCTTCAGGAGGCCTAAAACTTATCAATACGCACACACAGCAGCAGCAGGCACCAGCATTTGTGTTTATTTTATGTGCCAAACACTGGTAGCTGGTAGCTCCCCAACAATGTGGTATTTCATTCATTCAAGTAAACCATTTTTCTTTATTTTCTCAAGTGCTATCTTATTTTATAACCTCTGATAACCTTTGTAGGAGTACAGTGCATATGTTTAATAATTATAGTTGAGAAACTTTTAGGAAAAAGTCATAAATTGTACAAACAAAATCCAAGGAACATATCTATGCAATATATAACACTCATGATAATTGGTGAGTCAGATGAGCAACTCTATCAGACCTCATCTACTCATTTAATATATTATAAATAAAAACACATGAACTAAGTGAACACTTGAAATAATGAATTTTCTATTTCCTTCAATGCCAGCAATTGATAAGCAATTTAAATACAAATCAGTTTCTTAATATATTATTATTTTCATACCAAGAAAAATGTTTGTTTGTTTTCTAATACTAAGAAGAGTTCACAGTAAGTTCATTCTCTTGAGGACTAGTTTGCAACTGCTAATGATATTACAACATTGGCTTCTAGCTTAGGGTAAATATGTGTTACCTTTCTCATATGTCCATCTGGTTTTCTCTACCAAGACATGAACATATGTGATTTCGATTTTGGAAGTGTTTGTTAAGTTTAAATGTGATATAATTACTTAGATTTTGAAAAAAAAGTGGGAGGGATAGGCTGACTTAATGGAGCTAATTTGACATTCTAATCTGCCAAGGGTGATGCTCTCACTGTGGATGAGCAGATAACTCCATGCTTCAGAAAGTTTTCACATCTCAGTTGCAAGAAGACATCCCATCCAAGAAAGCTCCCAAATATTTCTAGATGAATAAATCTCTCAGTTACACTTTGAACAAATAGAATAAGATTCTCCTTTTTTTTTTATTTTTCTCTCTTTTTCTTTCTGACATTTGTCAGTGCCAATTAGTCTTAGCTTTTATTGCTTTTTTCAATGTGTATAATTTCACACCACAGAAGAGACAATACTTCACTGTAAAACAGTGTTGAACATTGATATCTTGAAACAAGAGTGAAAGGAAAATAGTCAAATAAAAAGACCTTTTCTTTCCTGTGTGAACCTTGAAGGAGCCCTGAGAACTATACCTCTGACATTTCCATTCAAGGAAATGAATGAGTTCTTAACATTCCCATTTCATTGAACTTCCAAGCTCTGCATATAAAGCACCGAGGGTGGTCCAAATCACTTTGCCATGATGTGTCTTCAGAGAATCTCTGAGTAGAAAGTTAGAGGGGCAACTTAGCAGAGCAAAGAGTCACTAAGCATCTGCTTTCAAGAGAGGCTGTGCTCAATATATCTGAAAGGGCACAGGAATCAGTGTTGTTTACTACTATGAGGAATCTTCTTGTCTTCTTCTTTCTTCTCCCTCCATTCTTTTCTCCCATTAGCATAGGCCTATTTTCAGACACAGCCTATCAAATACTCCCCTTTTAAAATGGACTTTCATTGAGCCTGTGTTATCTAGCTTCTGTGTTTCCTTGTCCTAATGAATCCACTCTCCAGTTATTCAGAATGAGAAAGTTTGCATTCTACTCATGCCCTGCTTTCACTCTCCAGGATATACTACTTTGTTCTGTTTATTCATCTAAATCATCAAGGATAACATACCTATTTTAGTAGTTCATCTTTGATAATATGTAAAAACATATTCAAGAAACATTCTGAAACAGGTGTATAATCTGCTAATCTATGCCATAGTTATTCAATAGTATGTAATGTGAAGAAAGCTCTATAAAGTGGTTTAAAATATGCATCATTCTCAGAATTTACAAAAAGAAAAATATAATAATAATGAATAAGCATATCTCTGTTCTAGAAGATGTGAAGTGCAGTTTCTAGTGCCACTGTTGATGTTGGAGGGATTTTCACTATCCTTTGGAGAGATTCTTCAAAACCGCCTAATCTAGTTTATTTGACTTTTTTCACTGCTTTGTTTACTTTATATAATTACCCTTTCTGACTACTTAATTGGTACCCATCAATAGACCTGAGAAGCTCATCATATTCACTCATGACAATAATTCAAAAGATTAGGACTAGGGATGGCTCAGAGGTTAAGAGCACTGGCTGCTCTGCCAAAGGATCCAGTTTCAATTCCCAACATCCACATGGTAGCTCAAGTTGTCTGTAACTCCAATTCTATAGGATCTGACACCCTCATACAGACATACATGCAGGCAAAACACCAATATACTAAAAATAAATGAATTAAAAATAATTCAGAAGGTTGAGCATTATTGTGGCTATAATCTTACATATCATAGTACCAGTCTCCAGTAGTTTCAATGTCGTGCAAGACAAAAAAGTAACATAGTCAAAGCCAGATTCTAAGATTGTACAAAAAAAATAAGCATTTCTAAGTCCCTTTACTTTACAGATATAGTGGTGTTGATAGAAACATGACCAAAGATTCTTGGCTTTAATTTCCTCAACATTATAAGACTGACAAGTTGATCCAGAGGATTGTTTTATTTGTTAGTTTTGTTGTGTTTATGAGACATGGTCTTGCTACATAGTCCAGGATGACTTAAAAATATTGATCTTCCTGCCTCCCTTCTGGAATCAAGGCATGTATCAACAGGCTTAGATTCTTCTGAAACTTAGTATTTACCATCCTCATTCTAAACTTTTAAGTTTGTCTCACATATTTTATCTTAGAAAATGGGGGAATTATTATTGAAAATGACTCTAAGTTCCTGGAAATTTAGGACTATACCAAAGGATACAAGATTTTACATTTAATGTCTCTACTCTTTCCACAGTTTAAGGATAATTTAACATTTCCTCTGTATTATGAATGCCACATTTATTCATAATCAATCATAATTTTATAGCCTTCTGTTGTGATTGGTGGTGAAATCATAACTTGCCTGTAGTACACTCATAATTGTCAGTATGTTTCTTGTCAACACTTATGGTAGTGGCTTACACAAAATTGAAACCAATCAAATGCTAATGGTGCAAACAGACCTCTTAAAGGTGGTTCATGGTCTCTGAAGATGACCCACCTCTCACCCATAGTATTTGTGTATACATTAGTTTACACAGCAAAAGAGAGTGACCAAAAGTTGAATCATCAGAAGATTTTGCATTTGTAACATCATCACAATACACATTAATATGAGCACACTGTTTTCCATATGAAGAGTCTGGAAAAGAGTCAATCTAAGAGTAAATCCATGTGAGAAAACATTGACACCGATTACTCTATTTGAAGGTAACCATGGGCTAAATTGTCTTAGCCCCTTAAAGGTAGATGGCAAATCAGTGAATCTTGCCATCTTGTCTCCAGAAAATAATACAACAGTTAGCAGCAACTGGATGGTAGCCCAGTGGGATTTATACATGCTTGCGTGTGTGTGTGTGTGTGTGTGTGTGTGTGTGTGTGTGTGTGTGTGCCATATGTGTACTGATCTCTAAAGTATCTGGGAGGAAATATTGGATCCCTTAGAGACGGAATTACAGTGGGTTGTGAGCCACTTGAAGTGGGTGCTGGGAACCAAAGTGGGGTCCTCTAGAAGAGTAGGGAGTGCCTTAACCCTTGAGAATTTTCTATGCCCATCCACCCCACCAGAACTTTCATACTATGGAACTATAAAATTGTACAAATATATATATATATATACATACATACACACATATGTATATATATGAATATTTTTTAAATATGAATATTTTTAGAATATTTTAAATTGTCTACCATAATGGTATACAGTTGGTTGTGCAGCTAATAGATGATATTTTATGAAAGATTTTGCCAATAACATAATAGTCTTTAAAAATATAAGTAGACTATATTTTAATATATATATATATAATAGAATATTTTGTGTAATGGTGTAATCAGATGATGATTGTGAAGGTTAGAAACATAGAAATGTAAATATAAACATTAAATGGTCAAATCTGTACTATTGTTGCTACTATACATAAATGAATGCCAATATGTGGAAAATAACATGAAATATAAATGAAAATTAAGTGTTTAATATCATTGTCACAAAATGCTCTTTATATTAAAATCAACATCAAAACAAATCACTAGGTGCAATGGGGAATTGACCCTCTGACACCTAACTAAAGCTGAATTAGGTGTTGTAGAGAGGGCTAGAACACAGTCTCCTTTCTCTTTCTCTATTAGTACCTTGGCTGGGTGAGGAGTTGGGCTTCTACTACAAGCCAATATCAATAAGGTGAAGGAAGTCTTTCAAGGTGAACACACTTGACACTTCACTCTGCCTCTGTTCCAATGAGAGCCAGTAATGTGTCAAATGTGCACTCACATCCAACAGCAACAGAGGCTAGGAACTGGTTCTTGCTATCTGGCTGGTGATAGGAGACAAGGTGTGAGGTGGAGATTCTACCCTGCCCCTGATGGAATCAGGAGGTGCAAATTGGTGTTCACTTCTCTGAGAAAGTGTCAGCATGGCTGAGTAGCAGGTGAACTTTCACCACACCTTTCTGCAAGAGAGCAGAATGAGCCACTATTCCACACTTCCTAGGATACGTGTGGGTCCCAGTGCAGACAAACATCTGCACTTACTGGCCTTTTACTACTCCTCAGGGAGGTTTTCTAAAAACCACAAGTTAAGTGGGATAAGGAGTCTAAAAACCTCCAAAGTTTTGAGAATGTAATTATGAAGCATACATCATGCCAAGAACCTAGAAAATCTCTATATGGCAAACAAAGATATCAACAGATGCCAATAGTAAGATAAATCATATATTGATGTTATCTGTCAAAGATCATAAAGCAGCCATCATAAAAAATGCTTCAACAGTTATGAGTTCACATGAACAATATATATATATATATATATGTGTGTGTGTGTGTGTGTGTGTATGAATATATGTATAAATATTTATCCATGATATAGATATTATAAAAAGGAATGGAATAAGAACTTTTAGACTGAAAAATAACAGAGATCACACTAAATGTTACATTAGAATTAATTTATACCACAAATATGTTGTAGCTCAATGAATTTAATTCTAAATTGTAAGGAACAATCTAAGCAGTTGATAGTGTTTAAAATTCTTGGGGTTAAAACAGATAATATTTTCAAAATGTTATTTCATTTTTCCTCACTAGAGTCAGGCTTTCAATTTTCTCCTTAGTGCAGTAAATAGCAATTTTATCTTTTTACTTGTTCATTTCCCAAGCCTTACCAGATCCTTATCTTTCTATTTTTCTCATGTACTCTTTGCACACATCTGCATAAAATAACTTCTCATCATTCCTTCTTGCATAACTAATAAGCACACTGTCATCATCTATCCCTAACTTTCCCAACATTCTTCCTGATACATCTCAAGTGTACAGAGATAAAGACGACTCTACTGCACAAAGTAGCATGAAAAAATTAGACTGAACAATGTCTTAGTGTATTGTACAACTCAGATAATCTTAATTTTAGTATGATTTTGCTAGAGTAGAAAAATGGAAAGAATAGGCTTATGTTATTGCAGTCATCTCCAATACTTTCCAGCCTTCTTAATTCTATTTTGTAGAGTGAAGCATATGACTTAGAAAAGCATGTGTATAAAATAATTTCTATATCTCCTTGAGCACTGCAAAAACTACATGTCCACTCAAAGTTTGACTCAGATGTTGAAACTGTTAGCACAATGTTACCACCACACACACATACTACACACACACTCTCACAAAATATTTAAGGTGTTTTACAAATACTATTTTTCTTGATAAAATGGTGTTACTTTTAGAAAATAAAACAAAATGACCAGCCTCAGATTTGTTCTGTGATTATAATAGACCACAGAGTTGGACCTGGGTGTAGGCCTTTGTAGCTGGGCATGTATAATTTTAATTTCTTCCTGACACCATAGAAGGAAGCACAGGGCATTTTCTCAGCTCACTTGCATGTGAAACTGAAAAGAAAGAAGCAGAAATGAGATTTTAAAGTTCTCAGCAACAACCATCAAACATGAAGACACGAACTTCATTATATCATGAGACAGAAAGCATGTTTGAAACTGCTTATCATAGTGTCTACTCATCAAGACATGCGAGATCACTTTCAACATTACCTTGACCATGCCCTTTGGTCAGTCACAGTGGCCTCCTGCTTTTTCTAGACAGTCAGACAAGCTCACAGAATCAACAACAGTACTTGGGGAATCTCTGTTTGCTGAATTGGCACATCTATTCTTTTTTTTCTTCCTAATCAAGTTTATTCATTTGGTTTCTACTTATATTTCTAACAAAGTACATTTCCTGTTATCTATAAAACAACTCTACTCTTTAAAGTATGTGTGTGTGTGTGTGTGTGTGTGTGTGTGTGTGTGTGTGTGTCTGTGTGCATGTGCGCGCATCCATGGAGGCCTGAAAAGGATGCCAGATGCTCTGTGATTACAGGCAGTTGTGAACCAAATGAGATGGATTCTGGAGTTTAAACTTAGATTCTGCTCCTCTGAAAGAGCAACAAACTTCTTAACCACTGATCAGTCTCTATTGTAGCCTCCAGGTACACCTTCTTATATTTTAAAGTAAGGAAGTTTAGATATCCAAACTTTTAATTAATTAAAAATGAGGAGTTCTAGTTAACTCCAGTGCTTAACTGAAAGTGATTGGATACCCCCTACTTTGATAAAACACTCTTGATTTGCTTGGTTGGTTGCTTTGTTTACTCTGTTTTCCTTCTCTTGAGTGAGTCATTGCTATTAGCTGTTCAGTAACCTTTACTGAGATGAAAAACAAAGCTTTTAATGTACACGCACATTAAAAAAAATAGTTCCTCTATTCTTTCTTCCTCAAATCCTGTGACTGCAATTTCTCACAAATGTGTAGTTGGATTGCTTTTGATTCTTTCCTGGGCAGTATTTCTAGTGAGCAGAGTTCTTGGCTAATTATTGCTTGCTTGTGATGGATCTTTCCTCTTAGCCTGGAATTTGAATAAGAGATTAAGAATAGGTCGTTTTGTTTATTTGCTTTAATCCAAATAGGCTTGCTATGAGCAATTGTTTGCTTTTGTAAAGGCAAAGTCAGTTTTCTTTGATTAACCAAAAAATCGATTTTTAGTTACCAAACACTGGAGTCCTAATTCAAGATTAGGATTGTGTATTGTTTGGAGGATGTAGTTCATTAATGTTATGTAGAATAATTCAGGGTCTTTCTTCCTTCCGGGTGCAAGTGTTACACCACAGGAGCTATCTGTTAGTCTTTCTTTCTCTTTTTGCCTCGCTCGTGCTGTGGGATGGTCTTTCTGTATGCTATGAATGTGTGTTGCTACCATTGGTTAATAAGGAAGCTGCTATGGCCTATGGCAAGGCAGCTTAAAGGCAGGCAGGAAATCCAAGCAGAGAGACAGGGATGAGAAAGGCCAGGTCGGAGGGGATGCTAAGAGCTGCCAAGAGAAGCAAGATGTAATGCAATACAGGTAAAGTCATGAGACTCCTGGCAATACACAGAGTGATAGAAATGGGTTAAAATTAAAGAACTAGCTAGCAACAAGCCTGAGCCATAGACCAAGCAGTTTTTAACTAATATATGCCTCTTTGTCTTTTCTTGGGACCAAGCAGCTGTAGGACACAGGAAAACTTCTGGCTAAAATTGGTGCCCAGATGTGCTGGCAAGAATATCCACCTAAAACCTGAGAGAGCTTTAAAAAGATTCTAAAATGGAGCTAAGAACAGCTTCCAAATTCCTGTCTTTCATGTGGCCATAGTCTAGAGACACCACAGTACAGAGATTCTGTGGCATTTGGAGTTGAGCACAGCATGGAGGGGTCCCACAAGCCATGGTACAGAGGATTCTCCTAGCCCCTGCTGCAGCCTGCCAGCTCAAGGTACAGTCACAGGCTTAAGAGCACAGCTCCATGCTCCTTAATACCGTATCCGAGAACTGAGAAGGTAAGTGTGACCCTTTGGTACCTCCGGCAATGTTGAAAGGCAGAATGGTGTGGAGCCAGCTTCCAGGGCCACAACTTTTGTCCTTAAAAAAGAAATAACATAATAAAAAATAAAATAAGCCAAGTAAAAATTGAAAATACACAGAGACTCTGGATACTATATATATATAATATATATATATATATATTATATATTATATATTATATATATTGGGTTTTCGAGACAGGGTTTCTCTGTGTAGCTTTGCGCCTTTTTCCTGGAACTCACTTGGTAGCCCAGGCTGGCCTCGAACTCACAGAGATACGCCTGCCTCTGCCTCCTGAGTGCTGGGATTAAAGGCGTGCGCCACCACCGCCCGGCTGGATATTATATTTTATGATGTTGCTTTGGATTTTTAACTACAGAGAGACATTTGATTATGAGGGCTGCTAAGTTAAACCAACATATACAATTTAAAGGTGTCTTGACTTCAAAATTTGGGCCTAAGGATATATTGGTTTGGAAAAGAAGTTCGACTTATGTTTCTACAGAAGATGATAATCTGTGGATTGCTTACAGGTTAATGTGAGTTGATAGAACAAGACCCCCTGAAAAACCACCATGGGAACAGGTGGCCCAGATGATCCAATGTTTCAGAGCACCTCTGCTGCAGTTTCCTCTGAGTTCTGCATCCAGAAAGGCTTCAAGGCTGTTGGCCGAGATGATTCAGGCTCACAGAATAATCTAGTCAGGACTTGACCATGATCTTAAATGTTCTCAGGGTCCCCCAAAGATTACCAATGTCCCCAATCAATAGGAAGTAGCCTAGAAAACTATGCCCACGTTCCCCCAAAATGGATGATAGATATTTGTCTTTGTTTAGAGGGGTTGGTTACAAATTGTTATTAGTTATAGTCAATCTCTTTCTAAGGTAAGAAAGGGGGATATGACATAGAAACAAAAAAAAGAGATAAATTACTGAATCTACTTTGACCCAAAAAACAACTTATCTCAAAATATTTTACATTGATATGGATTTGATTTATTGATACAAATTTAATGTCAATTTTGTTATACTCTATGTATATTTCTACTCTTGCTTAAGGTATTATGTTTTCTCAGCTCATTTAAAATTACAGTGTATAACAAAGAAATACAGGTTGATAATTGGTCATCTATGATAATCAAACTTATGGTCATGTTGGTTAAGTTTTCTACGTATACTAAGATATATTTTATTTAGGTAGGTAATCGTCAAACACTTTAAAGAACTATAGAATATGATATTTAAAACTGCTTTTCTGGACAGAGAGACACGTCTGCTTCAGGCAGCAAAAAAATACTTCAAAGAAGATGATGGACATCGAAGAAACTCATTATGGAGTTTGCTTAAAATGTGGAAAGGGCTAGCCTTTTGAGCAAGAAACTGCTCTTGCCTGGACATGCAGGACCCATGGGAAAGTGACCACTGAACTTTGCCAAATCAAGGAAAAATGGTTTTTCAGGTCCCTGCTTGGGAGAAGAAACTGACAGACATTATGCAGGACACAGAGCAAAGCAACTGATGGACTTTGCGAAAACAGGTGTATCTACCTATCTATCTTTCTTTCTATCTGTTTATATCTTTCTTATTAGCTTGAAGCAGAAGAGAAATACATATGGATTTTCAAAAAGAATTTATAATATAGCAGTCATATAATATCACACATGGTTAAATTACAGCTATAAATCATGTCATGAATACAAACCAGATCAAAGAAGAGGGTATTACTTATAACCTAGAAATTCCAATTATTTTTAACTTCCAACTAGGGAATAAACAGAAGTATGCCTTTTCAAATCTCTTGTATCATATTTTACCTATCGCCAATACTAGTTTGCAGCAGAAGTAGATGGGAAGTAGGAGTCTAAAAAGGAGGAACAATAAGAGGGCCTCTCTAGGCATCATATATTCACATACATTTCCTAGGTTATGCTTGCATTTGGGGCCCTCTACTGGAAAGCCGGCTACCAGGTTCCAACCTTCATGCCTGTGGCCATCAATGATCTCAGAGTCATGGCACTCTGGCACCAGGTTTTCACAATAGAAGTTAATTAGAGTAATGAATAGTGTTTTTATGTGGAGGCAGAGTGAAAACATGAGGTTTAACAGAATGTACATGGATGGAAATAATAACTGATTACTATCCGGTCACATGTAGTTTCAACTTTTAACATAAACTTCATCTGGCCTTATGCTCAGAGATAAACACTGAGCCAGAGAGATTGTGTGATCAAATGTGTCCTTCTCAGAATACGTCTTTCTGTCCAAATTCATGTCATTTCTGTCTTCTAAATTACTGCTAATGTGAGATAGGGGACATTGCACATGTGTCTGTGTGTTTTTTAAATGAAACACAAATCTGGCAAAAAATTTTTTGCATTTAGATTTTTTTTTTCTATGCAAACCCTAAATGGGGCTCAGGAGAAGTGTCAGGTGAAGTTGGCCTACGTTTCAGAGGAACTCCCTCCTTCCCAAAGGATATAAAGAGAGGATTTATGACTCCAGGTGAAAAGAACAAGAGAACTGGTGACTATGGACAAATTCAGCTTTGAGTTTCAGGTTCAGTGGGTGTCTAAAATGAAACTGGGTGACTTGGCAGGGATGGGCACAGATTCATGTCCCCATAGATGAGAAGGAAAGTCTTGCAGAGTATGTGCAAAATCATGCTTGAATCAGTGCCTTCTTACCCACATTGAACCTATCTCTGAAGACCGTAGTTCATTTGTAAAAAATCCAAGTACATTTTTGTCCTGAGTTTAAATGTCAACAACATTTTATTAATAGTTTCGAATTCCCCATTTCCTCAATTAAAACATATCTTGATAACATTTCACTTTACTCTCCACTGTGACTGAAACACTATCCAAGAAATGGAATTGGTCCGCGTTCCAATGTGCTCTCCAGTACTGGGAACAGGAAATCCAGTTATGTCTGCCATACAGCCCTCTCCAGGAATATAATTCATTAAGGAATTAGAGCTCCAACTTTTTAGAGTTTTTTCTTTGCTGTGGAATTTTTAATATAAAGGACTGAATCAGGGTGTCTGTTTGTGATTTAAAAGTTCCCAAATTGAAGACTTTTGCAGGTGCATACTGGCATGTGGGTGGGATCTAGTCTACAGACTAGTTCACATTTCAGGACCAAAGTACAAAATGGGTGTGGAATGAATCCTCACTTGCCCCATTAACAACTGGCCTCATAGGCAACATCTGGAGTTCTCATAGGCATTTTATGACTAAAATAGCAGTAGTCACTTCACTATTGGCTGTAGTCCTTCTGGGCTAAGAGTCACAACAGAGTCATTGAAAGAACAGTCTTTTCATTGATTAAAAAGGCTCAAGTATGTTTCCCTTCCCATTTATGAGGGATTACAGAAAACTATAAGCATTTTCTCTCTCTTCTGTTTCTAATTGAGCATGTCATAGTGCTTGACAGTCTCTTGTCCTGATGGGAATTAGAAATGAAGAAAACTTACAAACCTGATCATCTTTCAGTTGGGCCCCCATGTGGTTAGTCCTTATGGCCCTTCAGTCTGGAGTGTCAAAGTTCTTGTACTACAACTGGAAATCTGCAAAGTGAGACCTGGTGGAACAATGTGCAGGCTTTCTGTTCTACCATAGTGAGAGTCAATTGGCATGTAATGAACTCAGTTTTAAGACAGCACAATTGACTGTAGTGCGTTGCATGTAGGCTTTCTTGACAGAACAACTTTTCCCTCCCTTTTGTGTCATTCATGTTATTGAGATAAAGCACCCAAGGAATATTGAAAAAAAAAGTGAAATTGAAAGAGATTCCTGAAGGCTTTAAAATTTTCATCTAACTGATCTTCTTTCAGAAAGTGTTTTCTCAGCCCTTTAGAGAATGTCAAACACAAATAGGACTCAGTAGCTCATCACTCTTGCAATGATAGAGTCTGGAATGCTTCAAGAAACAATTTTCTTCTTTTACAGAGAAACCAGAGCAAGTGATACATAAAACGAGCCTTGGCATTATGACACCAGGACTGGGAAGAACTAAGTTGCTGTTCGTAGTTATAAATGCAGGTCTAAAGCATGGGAGATATTTCAGTGGGTAGTTTGCCTTCTGTGTCAAGATAGAAACCTGAGTTTGAGTCACTGTCACCCATGTGAAGAGCCTGTTGTGCTGGAGATCATCTGCAACCCCATAACTTGGGTGCACAGGTGCAGGAGGGCAAATCTCAGGAGCTCAATAGACAGGCAGTTTAGATGATTATTTAGCTTTGGGTGCTGAGAGACCCTGTCTCAAAAAATAAGGCAAAAAGCAACCCAGGAAGACAGCGGGCACCTCTCATATCCACAGGCATGCACACATATGCACACACACACACACACACACACACACACACACACACACACGTGCACACACACATGCACGCACACGTACACATACACCACAGACACACATACGCAAACACAGACGCAGAGGGAGACACAGAGACAGAAAGACAGAGATAGAGAGATAGAGAGAATAAGAGAGAGAGGAGGAGGGGGAAGGGAGATGCAGAGGGAGACAGAAACTGAGGTGAAGAAAGATTATCATTTCTGTGGTGATTTAAACATGTTGCTTAAAATGTTAGATTGTGGTAATCTCTAATGATATGTACATAGATAGTGGGAAAATGAGACATTATTTTTCTAAGTGGAGAAAAAGGGAATTCCAAGGTTGATCAGTGTGTGTTGGGTACATTGGTCAGGAATGGCTGAAATTTATTTCAAAGGAATTGGGAATACAAAACTGGACAGGTGAAACTGGACAGTGATGCAAAGGATAAGTGATAAATATTCTTTTCTTTAGTGCTCAAATTTGTAACATTAAAGGGAAATGAAACACATTGTCCAATACAATCCATCATGAGCCATGATATTCTTTTCTTAAAGTCTTAATAATTTCTTAATTCACTAGACTATGAAAACATCAATTTCATCAGGACGAGAAAGCTTGAATATAAGGAGGTTGTTTTGTTTTTTTTTTTCCAAAGTGTTTTTACATTTGTACTGAGCTTTTGGTTTTGAAAATTATTCACAAGTTTTCTTTCTCATTGTATGTAATATTCAAGAGTAGGATGGATTTACATTTAAGGTAATTTTCCAAAAAAGTTATTAATTTGAATCTTTAATACACCTGAGAAATGCAATCAAACAATTATAATTAGAGGCTCAATAACTTCAATTTTAAAGGGTACCATGGTGTCACTCATCTGAGACATAACCATTGCCACAAGCTAATATGGATCAAAAATATTTTTTCCAATGGTATTCTGTAAATTGTTGGAATTTTACTTTTTGAATTTGCGTTTACAATGAAATTTACCCAGGTGAATTTGTTAAAAACTAAGAGCATATTCCTTAGTGGAGAATAATTGATTAGAGAGGAGAATAAGGGATATTAAGGAATGAGAGAAATTTTCTACATACAAAATATACAAAAAAGATTGTATCTTCAATAAATTCATTAAGCATTTTATTTCTTTTTGTTTTACATATATGTGGGAGTTTACTTGCATGTATGTAAGTGTGCTGTGTGTATGTCAAGCCTGTTGATGCCCAAAGAGGGAATTGGATCCCCTGTAATTAGACACATACAGATTTTTGGGCTGCCATACGAGTTCTGGCAACTGAAGATGGGTTCTGTGCAAGAACAAATTTTGCTCTTAACTACTGAGCCATCTCCTTAGCCTCTCCTTGGGAAATTTTGAGTGACAAGCATGTTTGGAAAATTAGGATAAATATGATGGTGTGGCAGGTCACTTGTATCCAAGACACAGCATACTTAGTTGGGGGTAGTTCTACTTTCTAGCATTTCTGATATGGACTTAGTAAGTATAAAAATTTTTCTAGAGCTGTTTTTCACTGTAGTCTTGGGGAGTTTAAAAATACCTTTAGTTTAGCTTGGACTTTATATCCAATTATAAGCTTTAAGAAGTATCTTATATATAATAAATATCAATTGTATGGAAAACTTACATGAAAATTAGAAAATATTACTTGTGCTTCCTCTTGATTAAAATATGCTTAACAATCTAAGTGTTAATTTTTTTCTCCTTTCCCATGATGAGAGCTGTGTGAGATATAAGAAAGAGAGCAAATTGAGAACACAGGGTAGTAGGATAATTTCACTAAGTCTTAAAACATGCAATAATTTCCAGGAAGACAGAATCTTATGCCTCAAATATAACTAAATTCTGTTAATATTAATAAAATCATTTAGGTACTTAAAAAGTTTTGTCACATATTTGAGAATGTTATTTGTTTCTAAATATCTGATAAGTTAATTTCCACTTGTTTCTAATTCATTTTGAAAACAAAACTATGATATACCTCTCGATTTAAAAGTGTAGTAACATTTTTGTCTTTAAAATAGAACTATAAATCAGTGGAAATCATCCAGTAATCCCAAACCCACATTGGAATCAGTTTTTCAGACTGTGTCTCTTTCCTTACATGTACTTGTGTGTTCACATTGGTTCTCACTGACATTCACTCCAATCTTTCCTAATGTGCATGATTTACTAATTGCTCAATATAAAATCTAATCATTAAGATAGTTAATTCTAAAAAACTAATATTGATAAGAAAGACGTCATATAAGATGTGGCTCAAACACTTATAAAAGATTGATCCAAAATAAATGTGTTCCTCCATATAAATCTTGTTGAGCATCATCTGTAAGCTTCTGTGTTCTCTAAAACTGCAATAGAAGGAAATGTTTTAACAATTAGAGTGAGCAAATTGCAAGGGGAAATATGGTAGTGTGTTACCAATGGAGGCTTTAAATAAAACATTCCTTCCTTAATGTAGTCCTGATGTGGCTCCATCTTCTTTGAGTTGGGGCCATTGCATTGCCATAGGCAAGGATCAAATATACAATAGTTTGATAATAATGATACCTGCAAGAATAGAACAAGAGCTCAGTTGTGATGCAAGGAAAGAAGACACGTCTATGTGAACCTTTAGGCATCTTTTTAGTTCCCCTTGAACAAGGTACAGAATAGAATAGCTTCAGAGTGGTTGTTTCTATTTCATATGTATAGTTTAATAAGCTTCAGTTTGTCTAAAATCAGATACTTATCAACTTACTATAGAAAATATGAAAACATAAGTGTGTTTGCATGAGTTACATTCATTAATTTTTGACCTTGGTGATCCTGTAGAATACATAAAATAACATTAATAGTGGGTAGAAAGGAAAGACCTTTGCTGCAAAAACCTTCTAAACATTCTAATACAATTAAAATATGTTAACAGTGTTTATGTTTTATATAAGGATGTATTTGTTTTAGGAATTTATGTTTAGTTGATTAAACTAAATCAAGTAGGCACATGGTTTTAGTCCTTAATTTTATATGATAGATAAGCAAGGCTATTAAATCAACCCAAAACAAGTTGTGGTAGCTCTAAGAAAATACTAGATGATGAATCATAAGAAAAAGTTACAGTCACCAGTTAGAAGTTAATCTGTGTGATTCTCTGTGGTTTTATTGTATTCCCCAAAATACTGTGTACCCTAATAAATTTATCTGGGGTCAGGGAACAGACAGCCACTAGATACAGAGGCTAGAAAATGGTGGCACTCACGCCTTTAATCCTAGCATTCCAGAGATAGAAATCCCTCTGGATCTCTGTGAGTTCAAGGCCATATTGGAAACAGCCAAGCATGGTGACACACACCTTTAATCCCAGAAAGCCAGCCTTTAATCCCAGGGAGTGGTGGTAGAAATCAGAAAGGTATATAAGGCGTGAGGACCAGAAACTCGAGGCATTTGGCTGGTTAAGCTTTTAGCTGGTTAAGCTTCAGGTTTTCGAGCAGCAGTTCAGCTGAGAGCGATTGAGATGAGGACTCAGAGGCTTCCAGTCTGAGGAAACAAGACCAGCTGAGAAGTTGGCCAGGTGAGGTGAGCTGTGACTTGTTCTGTCTCTCTGATCTTCCAGTGTTCACCCCAATACCTGGCTCAGGTTTGATTTTATTAATAAGAACTTTTAAAATTCCTGCTACAATTCTCTTTTGATATTAGTTTACTTTTAAAAGAAATATTATTTTGAGGATAATTAAATATGTGATGTTGGATAAAAATTAATATTACAGGTAGCATAGCTATGCTTTCATGACAAACTGAGTTTAATGGCTAATGAGCCCCCTACTTGGTTATCTGAAACCAAGTGGTCAGTCCTAAGAACACAAACAACACTAAACAAAATCAGTGAGTTATATTTATAGTTATTTGACCTATATCCACATTTATGTAACAATAATAATCAAAAAACAGGCTATGTGTTTGAGAAAGTGTGTGAAGAGACAGGAGGAATAGGAGGAAGTAAAGAGGGAGAAATTATATAATTATATATAATTAAAATAAAACAAATGCATAAAACAAATTATTCAGCATGGTTTAAGGTTAAAGAAAATTAGACTTCAGATAAAGTCTGTATTTGGAAAGATAGTACCTTAGAGATTATTTGTTAAAACTTGGGCCCTGTAGTCAAACATAATGGTTTGGGCTGTTTTGTGCCACCTTAGTTAATCTTTTGACCCTCACTCACTAAGTGATAATGTCTGTCAGGCCTCAGTTTCATTATGTAATACCCTGAGCTAATGATATGATCTGCATTCATGTCAAGGAGATTCTTATGAAATAATTCTCCCAAGGCTTTCCAGGCAGTATTTGCTTTCATGCCATAGTTAGATGATGCCCAGTGTTTTAAAAACCCGTAAAGGTATATGGTTTGTGCTAAGTAGTCCCTAACTCCTTCTACTCCAGGCTTCGTATTTAATTAATTTTCCCTTTTAATTCAAACAAATTTTGCAAGAGAAAGAAGAGAATTCACCTACTGACTGAACTATGTATCAAAAAATATTATTAAGCAACAAATGACATTAATAGACTTGACCAATTTGAATAGTGAGAAGCCTGGTAATTTTTATTAGTCAATTTATTTTGTACTAGCTCATGGCTAGACATTGCTTTGCAAACACTGTGGTGAATACAAACATAAGAAGTGTTATTCAGCCTTCAATGAATCCCTCAGGGATAAAGCTGTAGGTAGCTAAAGATGTTTTCCCGGATGTAGTTCTTTGAACCCAAACCCAATTATAGCTATGATTTACACAATAGTTAACCAATAATTGTCAAAATACATGATAGTATATCCCATATAGCCCATACATGTAACATTCTATCCATCCCAGTTGATACACAGTACATTATATGATGTGCTCCAACAATCTAATGTAGTTTTCATAATATATCTCATTGCTAAGTATTTAAATTCAATAAACTTAAGGTTAAATTCCTCTTTCTTTAAATATTCTGTTAAATATTGTCCTTAAATATTCTTTTTAGGCTGTTTTCCTGTATAACAGGGTTGCTTTCATTATCACTACCATTGATTAATTACTCAGAACTATCCTTTATTATTAATTATGGTCAATGTCTTCTATTATACAATTTCTAACTTTGAACCTGTTTGAATCAATAATACTTACCACTATTCCAGGCATACATTTTGGTTCTAAATAAGTGTTTTGCACTGGTAATAGCCTTATGACTATAAAAAAAATGAATGTAATAAAAACTCTAAAATTTTAGGTCAATACTTAAATGTATACAGAGTTTCAACTATAGTGTTCAAAGTGTTAATAGATTTAAAGGTTTGGTTATGGAGATTTTTCAGGCATATTTTATAAAAATGGTTTGATTTGGAACAGGATGTGTATATATTTTCATTGTAGCTGGAAAGAGAAGCACTTTATACATGTTAGCTAAGACAAATAGCCGTATTCAATAACAAATACTTATTTCTTCCAGAAGTTGGGGTACATTTAAAACAGTGTCAGGGTGTAGGACAAAAACAGAAAGAGTGCATTAGAAGTTTAACAAATCTGACTCATGATCTGAGAACCTGCTCTACATGTGGAATCCATCAGCTAACTTTAGTGGCACTTGCAAACTCCCCTTCTCTGTAACTGTTCCTTATTAAACTCAGTGGGATCGAGGATAACATTTTGTAATAATTTATGACATTTGTGTCTATTTGTAACAGTTGTAAAAATACAGCATAACCAGGAAACATCGTAAAACACTCATAAACTCTTCTGAAGGCAGCCAAAAAGCTCAACTTTCCAGAGCGGTTAATGATCCAAATGTGAACAAAGTATCCCTCAGCAGAGGCTGTGTGAAATCTGTGCACTATGTAATGCATTATAACAATCACTTAAAGTGTAAAAGTGAAAACAAAATCAGTTTTTCATAAAATAAAAATTTATCTAAAAGAAAATTTTTAATAAATTGGTCACTGTCAAGTATGATTTTTATGAGAAAATATCTATGTTATCACACATATCAATTGCTTTTATTTTATTTTCAATAATGTTTCCTCCTATGAAGTTATAATTTATTCATATTATATAATGTCCCAATAATTTAAATTTACTATATTTGGGAAGTTAGTTAGTTTCCTGATGGAGAAAAAAATGTATGCAGAATTGTATGATAGACTACTATATAAAAAATTACAAACACAAGAAATACACATAAAAAATTACAAACACAAGAAATATACCCCAACAAATTGACTGATATATGTGTGTATACATAAATCTACTCAGCTTAACTTCATTGTACATGACAGAGATTTACAGATTTTTAAATGGTATCTGAGTGCTTTTGTGCTTTGCAATTTCATTTTATAGTTCCTTCCACTATCCCCCATGAAAATAATTCTTATGTTAAAAATGCTACCTCTTGGACAATTCTTACTGAGCAAAAGTGGCTTTCTATTTTCTTAGTTCTGTATATGTGTGAGCTTTCGAGAAGTGTTGAAACCTTTCTCCCTAACTATAGAAGGGATACCCTGGAGTTGGATTACAGTCATCATTCTGATCCGTTCCTGAAAAACTGAGCTGTGATAAAGACCAAGCCAGGATGACTTGGCTTCTAGTTTGAACCTCTCCTAGACTGAAAATGATAAACGTTCAATAGTATGACTGACTCTAGGCTTGCTTTCATCAGCAGTAGAATTGCCACTGCTTTGACAGCTTTGATCTCTCAGTGATGTCTCATTTTGGAATCTAAAGATTGGTCAGTCACAAAAATTACCATATTTGCACAAGATAAGTGCAGGCAAAAAACTTTTAATAACTTGAAGTGATGGACTCAATAGATTTATTCTGAAATATCTCCCTTCCAAAGAGTGCCTTAATGAAATACTAGAAGGAAACATAAACACATTGTGATTGTCAGTGCTGGTATTATATAAGATAAATATTAAAAATGATGAGGCCAGTCTCTTAGAGATTGGTTACTGTGATATAAATCAGTCTAACCAAGGACAAGAGACATAAAAACCTAAATATGGTGAAACAAATTTAATAACCAGTGTCCTTCTCCACAGCTCCACAGTCCATTCCAGGACCTCTCCACTCTTCATATGTCATTGATGATCTTAAGTAGTGAATCAGTGGTAAACAAAGATGAGCATCTCTAAACATGCAAAATGGTGCTGGTTGGTATTTCTTGAAACTTATAAATTAGAAGAGGAAAATAAGAAGAGAGAAAAGATGATAATATGTGTTCTCTTTCTTTCTGTAAATTAGAAGTGCTTGGGGACAGGGTGGTGACATGGCAGTTAAGAGCACTAGTTTCTCCTCCAAAGGACCCAGGCTCAATCCCCAGCACACACATGGTGACTCACAATCCTCTGTAACTCCAATCAGAGAGGATCTGGCACCTTCTCCTGACCTCCTAGGGTAGTTGACACCTATGTGGTGCAGAGACATACAAAAGGCAAAACACTCATGCACACAAATAAATAATAATAATAATAACCCCTGAGGGGGATTGAAACAAAATTCTTTGAAAACATTTTGAATGATTGTCAAGTAAAAAATTTAATTGAAAACTAAGATGAACCAAGTCCAAATGTACTCTGTAGTCTTACTTTCTCTATTCAGACACCAGCAATGCAGAATATTGACATTAGAGAATGTAAACACATCCATGACACTTACATCATTACGTTACATGCTGTTAATCACTTAGCATGCCGTGGAATCTACTAACCTGCTATAAAATACACACATTTTCTTATTTGGAAATGTTTCAACTTATTGCCTTTCCTTCTAAAAATGACCTGAAATTGAAGTTTTCAAGACACGTCTAAGCATTCATGACACTTCTCCAAATGGGTCAACATTTTATGTGTGTCCTCATCAGCACCCTTCCCCTAAATTTCTGCCTGTATATGCCATGATTTCGATTTAGTTACAAATTGACAGCCTCATTATAATTAATTGAGAGAGTGCTCTACCCTCATTAATTTAAGAAATGTGTTAAATAACATCTCAAACTAAGAGTCGACAACAAAGAGTTCATCACTGGTGAAAATTTGTGTCCTAGATTCTGTAGGTAATAGCTGCCTTGCCACTTTGAATACATTCATTAAAGTAATAAAGACTCAGAATAATATGAAAGATGTTTTGCTAGACATTAAGGTTTATTGTTTCATTTTTTCTTCTTCTTCATCGTTCTAGCTAGTTTATTACAAATAGTTATTTGCTTCTTTCAAACTTGACAATGTTTCAGGACATTATTTTCGTAGATTTTGTACTTGTAGTGGTGAGATTATATTTATTTGTTTGTATATTACTATACTTAAAAATAGGTCTGATATAATTAACATGTTATTCTCATTTCTGCTGTCCTACTTATTGAACTTGTATAATCACAGTTAATCCTGGCTACTTCATATTTTGTACAATACATTCTGCCCTGCTTTGCAAATCCCATCTTTAGCTTCATTTTCTTTCTTTTTAAACATTGTTAAAACAACAAGACTATCATGTGTTCTCTGAAACATCTCCCCCTTTTTTCTTTTTCCATCAACAGAGGAAGACATGTCTTCTGCGTTATTTTGAACATACCAACCCCAGCATCTGTAAAATTTGTATCTGTCTTTATGAGTAATGTGATTTCTCCATTGGAACGGTGTCTGCTGTATCTTTTTGATTCTTCCTTTATGTGTGTGTGTACCCTTACCCTAAGAATCTGATTAAATTTGTTCCTTTTCAACTACAGGGGTGATTAAAATAATTTTTCTTAATAAACCATTTAATTAGTTAGAAATAAAATGCATGAGACAAGATTGTTAAATTTAAATAGAATGTTGAATATAATACTACAGTGGGAACAGAGGATAAGATGCTCAGAACAAAGCCTTTGTAAGGTTTTCACAAGTGAAGTTGGGTCATAGTCCAAATGATAAGTTGTCTAAAATTTACGGATTTTCAGAAATTTTTCTCTGCTTCATTAAGCTAGGAGGAAGACTGATAACATGAAGGGACCAATATACCATTAACTCTATACTGACTGAAAAATCAGAATTGTTCCAAATGTATCCTTTGGGGGAATAATAATACATAGTGCCTTTATTTTAAAACTCATATTGGATAGCAAGAAGACCAAACTAGACACAATTGTTTTCCAGTGTTACCACTGCTACCTAATTTTTGAGTGAACATTGGAAAGACAAATACTTAATATGGGTTACTACATTTACCTGTGAACTTGGAAAATCATTCTACAAAATGGCTTGCTTAAATTAATGTCACAGAGACAAGATCATATTAATCACATTCTTCACTTGGAAATTGCTCTCATTAAGCCAACAGCTGATCCTACAAACACAGTCCAATACTCCGGTGTATTATTTTTTTAATTTCTGAAGCTCTTGTGGAAAGCATGTCTTTAATAAAGTAAATAATATATTAGTGGTAATAATCTTGAGAAGAATGATTTTTTTTAGATATTGTCTGGTATTTTGTGAAGAATAAGCAGGTATTAAAACTGACAGGAAACAACACATGAAGTGAAATCTCTGAATTGTACATATTTGTAGTTACAAAATAACAAGTTTAAAAATAGTCATATTATTAAAAAATACAATGTTATTACGAAGAATTCTTTATTCTTATTTTTACATGATTGATATTTAACTCATTAAGTGGTATAATTGATTTTCTATCACTGTGCTAGTAATGGCCAAGAACTTTAAATAAACTAACCTGAAAAAATTTCATATCCACCATATTTTTATATTGTTTCATAAATTTACCTATAGTAGACTTAAGCAATTCTAATAAATATATTCCAAATATATTTGAGGCTAAATAAAAAAAAAGGTAGGTAAATAATTGAGAACAGGAATGTGCCAGAGAATGTATTTAAGAAAAAAATCGGCATGGGATAGGACTCAGGCTAGAGCATTTGCAAAGTATATACAAGGCACAATGATCAATAAAAAGAAGAGACAGGACGTAATAGAGGTGTGTGCATTTGTGTGTGTGTGTGTGTGTGTGTGTGTGTGTGTGTGTGTGTATGTTTGTGTGTGTGTGTTGTGTTTGTATGGGTACATGAGAGAGAGAGAGAGAGAGAGAGAGAGACAGAGACAGAGACAGAGACAGAGCCAGAGACAGAGACAGAGACAGGGAGACAGAAAGTGAAGCAGGGAGAATTAACATGAGGCTGGAATATTTAACAGCAATTTAGCACATTCAATCATCAAAAACAGCAGAAGAAAGGAGTATTGATTGCACTGTAATAGGGTAGACAACATCTGCTCTGAATACAAAGTGACTTAAAAATTAAAACAAACACATATACATGTACAAACATAGGGATATATGGGACTCACTCAGTTTATGTAAACTACACACATTTCGATTTCTTAAAGAGCTTTCCAAAATGGTATCGAACCCAATAGTTTTTTATGTTTGAAATGTAATGAACTATCTCAACACCTGTTCACAAAACATTACATATCTCAAGCATGAAAAATGTAAGATCAACCACACCAAGAGATAACAATTCTGACTATAGAAAACCAAAAATTAAAGGGAGAAATTGTAGTAATTTCTATAAGTAGATTAATATAATAACCTTGAAGGCAAACCAGTAAGACGAATGTCTTTTTCCCCCCTTTCGTGGAAAATAGATTTCTTTCTCACATAATATGTCCATAATATATCCTGATTATAATTTTCCCTCCATCTCCTCCTCCTAACTTCCTCAGACATCCCTCCCATCCAGATGTACTTTTTTCTGTCTCATGTTAGCAAACATGCAGTCTTCTGTGGGATAATAAAATGATATGAGAAGATAAAGCATAAACTAACACATCTTACTTTTCAGTCAAACAATGGAGGTGAATAGACAAGGGCAAAACAGTAAGTGCTGTTACCATTGTGAGTGGTGGTTTTAACTATTCATTCTTTTATTTTTGTTCGTTTTTCTTTTATGGGAAATAGATTTCTTTCCTCTCCCTCTACTCCTCTTGGTTCCTGCCAAAGTTCCTCCCACCCAGATCAACTCTCTTTTGTCCCCATTGGAAAACAAAGTTGCTAAATTCAAGACAAACTTGGAATGTGCAAATGACTTGTTTTTCTTGTGCAGTGCATGTGTAGCTCTTTCTTTTAGCATTATAAAAGAAGGGCAAGAACTTAGTAACTTTGTAGATACATAACAAAATTGTAAAAAAGAGTGAGCAATAAGTATTATTCCTTAATATAAATGATTCCGTTTTTTGAGAATATGGGAGGTCATTATTTTCATATTTATCTATGGTGTTTTGCTACAACTTCATTTATTTAACTCTTAATATTAAAATTTCAATTTTGGGATACATATAAAATTGTAAATATAAATTCAGCAAAGGGAAACTATTTCAAACTGAATATTCCACACCAGATCATTTTAAAAATTCAGTGCTGAGGAGCTATCATTATATGGTTATAATAAACACAGTTATATTTTCTGAAGTGATCTAGTGTCGGAAAGACAAAATGAAATTGTGTGTTCTCTTTTAGAGGAGTCCTAATGTAATGTATACATGTATGTATGTACTTGAGTAGGAGAGAATGCCTATAGATGATGAAACTGAATAGGAAAATACGAGACTCTAAGAAAGAGAGTGGAAGGGGGCAAATAGTTACAGTTGAGACAAAGTCAGAAAGTGTCCTACTGTGTTTGGGCACTTGCAGGAGATAAAGGAGAATGGTCAAGAGGGGAGGAAAAAAAAAACAAAACCAAACAAAACACCAATTTTGTTTTAAAGTAAGTACATAGCGTATTTGTGTTTCTGGGTCTAGGTCATCTCACACAGGATGATTTTTTTTCTAGTTCTACCCATTTGCCTGCAAATTTTATGATGTCATTTTTTAAACACTGAGTGACACTATTGTGTAAATATACCATGTCTGTTTTATCCATCCGTCAGTTTAAATACATCTAGGTTTGTTTCCAGTTTCTGCCTATTATGATTAAAGTGCTATAAACATAACTGAGCAACTATCTTTGTGGTAGGACGGTGCATCCTTTGAGTCTATGCCCAATAATGATATAGCTGGGTCTTAAGGTAGACTGATACCCAGTTTTCTGAGGAACCAGCATCAACTGTCACTTGTGTTATTGATCTTAGCCATTTTGACAGATATTAAGATGGAATCTCAAAGTAGTTTGATTTGCATTTCCCTGATGGCTAAGGACGGTGAACTGTTCTTTAACTTTTCCTCAGCCATTTGAGTTTCCTCTTCTGAGAATTATTAACTGTTAAGTAAATGATAATCATACTACAATCCTCAGACCCCAAAAGGCTAAGTAACAAGGAGGGCTTTAAAGGGGATGCATGGATCTCCTTAGGAAGGGAAAAAGATAGATTTTGTGAGTGGACTAGAGATGGGTGGGAATTGGAACAGGAGAGATCAGGCTGTAGGGAGGAATGGTGGGAGAGAGTACACGAGAGATGACTGCAGCTGAAGGAAATCTGGTGGTAGAGGGAGTGATGTGGAAACCTAGTGGAGTAGATACTCCCAGCATTCCACGAGAGTGACCTTAGCAGGGACTCCTAGTAATGGAGGATTTGAAGTCTGACCCAGGCATTCTCTGTAACCAGGATAGACTTACAGTGGTGGAATTAGGACACAGACCCAGTCACAAAACCTCCAACCTACAATTTACCCTGCCTGAAAGATGTGCTGGGGCAATTCAGGTGCAGAACTTGCGGGGGTGACTGTGGGAGGTCAGCTCCCACCTTTTCCAAGGTTCCTATGAGGAGGAGGGAGGAATAAGAAATATTAGGTAGAATGATAGGCCTAGTCAAGAAGAAGAAAGACAGAAACATAGGATAGCTTCAGGAGGACCTGGGTCAATACCCTAAAGTCCAGAACTTTATTCAAAAGGGCTTTTTATAACAATACCAAGGAGTGAGGCAAAAGACCACCCCCTGCTAGATAACAGCCAAGTGTAGACCCTTCCAAACACCTAATACCCAGGCCCGTGGTCCAATCATCTTCTTGTGTTTTACCCTGATGTGTAAAGCAAGCTCAGATTTCACTAGGAAACCTCTGTGGGCTCCCACAGGTGACCAATCAATGACTGGTCTAATTTGAGGTCCATGCCATGAGAAGAGCTCATGCTAAACACTGCCTGGATGACCAGGTACCAGAGTCTCGGTAATCCAGAGACCTATGATAGAAAAAAATAAGAAAGTTATTCCTAATGATAGTCTTATATACTGATAGATCTGTTCATAGCCTAATCATCTTCAGAACGACTTCTGGTTGCAGCTGATGGGAGCAGATGCAGAGGTTCACACCCAAACATTAGGCAGATAGGGAGCCCAAATTGAAGATATCTATGGGTCCCTCAACCTTGGAACTCAGGAATACCAAAAAAAGAGGGGTAAGAAGAACTGTAGGAGCCAGAGAGGTCAAACACACCAACTAAGTAGGGCTCATAGGGGCTCACAGAGACTGAAGAAGAAATCACTGTGCCTGCATGGGTCCACTCTAGGTCCTCTCCACACATGTTGTGGTTATTAGCCTGATGTTTTTGTGGGACTCCTAACATTGGGAGTGAGGTTTCTCTAGCTCTTTCCTCAGCTCCTGGGACCCTTTTTCTCCAACTGGGTTGCCTTGCCCAGCCTCAATAATAAGGGTTTTTGCCTAGTCTTGTTGTATCTTGTTATACTGCATTCAGTGGATATCCTTGGGAGACCTGCTCTTTTCTGAAGGGAATCAGAAGAGGAATGAATTTGAGAGAGAGGGAAGGTGGTAGGGGGATTAGAGTAGGGTACTTGGAGGAGTGGAGGGTGGGGAAACAGCAGTTGGGATTATTGAAAACAATTTTTTTCTTTTTTTCTTTAAAAAATATTTTTATTTTACATACCACCTCATATCACCCTCTCATCCCTCCTTCAGCTGCCCCCCCCCCCACACCCCAACTCCCTGGCCCACTCCCTATCTCCTTCTCCAAAAGGATAAGGCCTCCCATGGGGAGTCAGCAAAGCCTGGTACATGCAGCTGAGGCAGAAGAACCAAGCCCCTATCCCCTGCATCAAGAGTGAGTAATGATGGGTGATATTGCTTTGTATACTGTGGATGTGTTGCTCCGATTGGTTGATAAATAAAATGCTGATTGGCCAGTAGCCAGGCAGGAAGTTTAGGTGGGATAAGCAGACAAAGAGAATTATGGGAAGGGGAAGGCTGAGTCAGCAGACACCAGCCTGCAGTCCAGGGAGCAATATGTAACAGCACACAAGTAAAGCCATGGAATATACGGCAAACAAATAGATTAACAGAAATGGGCTGAGTTTAAATGTAAGAGCTAGTCAGTGGTAGGCCTGAGCTAATGCCCAAGCAGTTTTAATTAATATAAGCCTCTGTGTGTTCATTTGCATCTGAATGGCTGAGGGACCTCGAGGGCATGGGAGCCGGCCAAGCACAGGAAAACTTCTGGCTACAGAGTAAGACATCTGATCATAGGTAATGAGCTCCAGAAAGCCAGCTCATGCACCAGGGATGGATCCTGATCCCACTGCCAGGGTTCCCTCAAACCAATCAAGCTACACAGCTGAGTCCTGTATGCAAAGAGCCTAGTCCAGTCCCATGCAGGTTCCACAGCTGTCAGTCTAAAGCTTGTGAAATCCTACGAGCTTGGTTCAATTATCTCCATAGATTTCCCCATCATAACCTTGAACCCCCCTTGCTCATATAATCTTTCTTCCCTCTCTTCAACTGGACTCCCAGAGCTTGGCCTGGTGCTTGGTTGTGGATCTCTGCATCTGCTTCCATCAGTTACTGGATGAAGGCTCTATGATGACAGTTACGGTCTTCACAAATCTGATTACCAGTATTGGCCAGTTCAGGCACCCTCTCCACTATTGTTAGTAGTCTAATCTGGGGTCATCCTTGTGGACTCCTGGGAATTTCCCTAGCACCAGTGTTGTTCGCATCTTAGATGGTCTTATAATAAAAAACCCAGAGCCGGATATTAGGGTAAAAGCTGAAAGATCAAAGAAGCAGAGCAGCCCCAGCCACCTTCACCTCACCAACTCCTCATCCGATCCTCTTTCCTCAGACTGAAAGCCTCTAAGTCCTCACCCAAAAGGATCTCAGCTGAACTGCTTTAGTCCCTGTTTCCTTACGCCCTGCCATGTCACTTCCTGGGATTATAGGCATGTGTGCTTCCCAGTACTGGGAACAAAGGTGTGTGCCACCACTGCCTGGCTCTGTTTCCAGTGTGGCCTTGAACTCACAGAGATCCAGACTGATCTCTGCCTCCCAAGTGATAGGATTAAGGGTGTGTGCCACCACTGTCTGTCCCCTATATCTAATCTAGTGGCTGGCTCTGTCCTGCGATCCCCAGGCAAGTTTATTAGGGCCCACAATGCATCACTACACAACACGTTTCTCCCTTATCCCAGAATGCCTTCCTCTATATTTCTCTCATTGCTCTCCCACGCCGCCCCTCCCCCAGAGTGCCATAATAATACCCAGTTCTCTGTAAACTAGTAAAATCATAGAGTAAGATAACATGATAAGTATTTTAAAAAAACTAAAAATAAAGTACCTCAGATTGAACAGTCCTCATTAGTGATGAAGGGGCATTAAGGAGCTACATGCATGACTCATCCACTGCTATTGTGTTCAGTATTTTAAAGCTGCTGATTGCTATTTTGGTTAATATCCTATAAGAGTCATAAAAGTTGACTTGCTTGTAGTTGGCCATCATACCCGATATGAAATCTTACTAAATAAGCTGAGTTCTCATGTACATTACAGGAATAATTTCTTACTCAGGCTTAAATACTTTGTGCACATTTATTCTAATTTTGCCTGCTATAGTTGGTGGGTATGTTATATCTAAATGACCATATAATTTTACTATTTACCGCCTATGGAGGAATTCTTATTAGATATATTATATGTAGAGTTTTACATACTTGTATATTGAGTATGTTACTAATCCCTGTGGTGAATAAACATCCTGCTGATCTTACATAAAAAGTCATAGCTGCTTCCACAGTTCCTACACTTCACATATATCTACCTTTACTATTGTCTAATTGCCTGAATATTAACTTTTAATATAAAACTCTACCATATACAACAAAGTAGGATTTAAAAATAGTTGAATTTATTGTCTTTTGTGATCCAGGGAGCTCAATGACAGTCACTTTCTAAATCTTGCAGAAATGCAAATCCTAGGGATAATTATAGAACATTCAGTGGGTGTCTGTTAAGTCTAGACAATAACAAGTCATATGTCTATATTGTTTATAGTTCTCAAAGTGCTTTTATATAATTTTCCCATTATAACTTCAAAATAATATGGAATAAGCTGTCTAGACATTGCTACTTTATCTTCACTTTTTCTTTAGAAAAATAATTTTGGGAATAGAAATTCAGTTATTGTAACAATGTCAGAGTATGAGCAAGAGGCTTATTAAGCAGAAAAACCTAAATTCTTTTCATGGCTACTGTTGTTGTTATGTGACACTATGAACCAGTTATTATGTTAAGGATATACTAGATAGTAATGTTCATTCCCTAAGGGTTTCACAACCTAGTGTGGAAGTCATACACTAAGTATTAATACAAGGTTACACATAATAAAATTATTTTAAGGATGGATATTGAAATAATAAAAAACACATGAATAAGCTATTTGTTGTCAATGGAAAGAGCTATTTTGGCTAGAACTCCATTACAAATGCTGTGATGATGCAATAATAAGAACACAAATGATGTGAATAAACAAGTGATGGGGAACTCAGGGAAGGGTAATCTTAAAGATTTTTTTTATGTGGAAGAAGGGGATGTCTGAGACATGTTGGGCAGATGGATGTTAGGCTTCTAAGTAGAATGTCGATAAGACCAGCATCAGTAGTCAGAGAGATATTTGAATTTTAGTGACCATGACATTGCCAGTCACCAAGTGATTTTACCATAACATGATTGATTTTAAAAAGATTAACTGACTTCAACTTCACTTTTTCCTTTACAACACATTATTAATAACTTCTTATGAAATCAAATGAAATTTATAACTGTTATGATAAAAACCACAGTTGTAAAATTTAGTTCTCCTAAGCCTGGACCGATGCCTTCATGATTAACAGTGCTTACTACTTTTGAAGAAGACATGCTTGGTTCCCAGCATCCATATCAGAAGGCCCATAATTGCTTGGAACTCTAGCACTGGATTCTGTCATTGTCATTTTTCCATTCATAATCTGTACTCAAACATTCATATACACACTTTATGCACATGCATGCATATACACACAATTAGAATAAAATACACATAAAAAACAGTTCATGATTAAAAGTCTGGTTGTAGTTTCACAGGCCACATAATATTTTAAGTTTCATTTTCTTTTTCAAAATATAGATAAATAATGACTGTCTTAGTGGAATATCATAAAAGAAATAGATGTTCTCAAGAAAACCAAATTTTTGTTGCCCTGTAACAACTAGTGTCTGTGGCTCCTGATACCTTCAATGACCATGCCGATGTCAGTGTTCTGGACCCCCACCTGGGGTCATGTTGGTGTCTGAAAGCCACATTGCCATGGGGCCATGACAACCTGAGTGACATGTTCTGCCACCTGAGGCCATGGTGACATCCCAGCCCAGGCTGCTGATGTGGACCATGGCTGCGTCTTGGGTTCTACCACAGCCAGGGTCTATGTTGATGTCTGTGGTCCATGGTTCCACAAAAGGCCACACGGATGCCCTGGTTCTAGGCAGCAACCTCTAGACATACTGGCAACCCAGGGCCATAGGGTCTTGGCTGGGGCAAGGCCAATCTGAATGACCTGCCCTGTTACCCGGAACCATGGTGTTTTCTGGGTCAGAGCTGCTGCACAGGGCCATGTCTGGATCCGTGGCCCTACTGCAAACACAGCCAATATACACATACTGCAAACACAGCCAATATACACATACTGCAAACACAGCCAATATACACAAAAACAGCTTTATACACATGGGCAATGACATTCCGGAAAGGCAAGGGTTATTAAATGAAAATCACATTATAAGCCATGAGATGCCTCCTACTAATCTATTAGTTCCAGAGACACCAGAGTTCTCCAAAACAACATAGTTAATTATCATTGCCCATGATCACCCACCATCATTATAATACCCTGTCTTAGACCACCATACACTTAGGGTGCAGAACACAGAGAAATCAACCCGAATCTGAACCAGATACTTCCTCCATGATGGCAAGCTTTCCTAGAGCCAGGAGGGACTATGCAGGCTCATAGGGTGGGAAAGAAACCAGTGTCCCCTCAGCACTGACCTGCAAGGCAAGAATGTGCCTACTGATGCAATAGTCATGTAACTGTTCTCTGTGGAACCTGAGGTCTGGTCCACGAAAGAAAATTTTGTACTTTGTATTGTAATCTTGGCCAAAATCTCATGGCTGAGGAGGTCATCAGCCCTAGGGTAAAACCTTCTATTGCTATTTTACTAAGTGATTATGCTGTTAAATTGTCTTCTACATATTTATTTTTATGCCTATATACCAGGGTTTTACTCATTCTTAATTTGAAAAATTCCTTGGTGCAGTGGGAAACAGTCAGTGGAATAATGCATAGTGGAACCTCTATATTAACTAAACTACCACAAAGACATAGGGAACAAAATGAAAGAGGAGGCAGAAAGAGTATTAATGCTAGAAGATGGAGAGAAAGTTTATTAAATAATATTTTCTGGACTTGACATGGGTATTACAACCATGAATGTGCAAAAGCTATGGTTATCTGCACATAACCTAAACAAGATAATGCTATCTAAATGCCCAGTGTAGGTGGGATATATGGTCTTTACAACTCAGTTTTTAATGAGGAATATGGATGGTGGATAGATTTTGTGAGGGAGCAGTCATTATTGAAACTGTGATCAATGGTAGGTTTTCCATGCTTCAATGGATATTATCAAACCTATGTACATAAGGGCTACATTAACTGTACCTAGTACGTTATTAAAATAAAAAACGTGTTTATTTGCAGAGACTAGTGAGATCTGTGTAACTTGCCCCATAAACTCCCTTCCCATTCTCCAGGCTTGGCCCAGATAGCATATCCTATGTACCAACTCAATCTGATAAATTCACCTGACCCTAGCCTTTCCATGCCATGCTCATCCAAAAGAAATGGATGAATTTCTAGATTCTCTCAAACCACCAAATTTAATTAAAGATAAATCAACATTGAAAAAAATTCATATCAAAACAGTAGTAAAAAGACTTAAGTCTTAAAACAACACACGTCTAGATGAATTTTCCTTTATTTTTAAAGAAGGGCTGCAAAGGATACTTTGTAAATTATTGAAAAAAATAACAAAGAGAACACTTCCAACATCCTTTGAGCAAACACACACACACACACACACACACACACACACACACACACACACACAGAGAGAGAGAGAGAGAGAAACGTATACACACAAAGGCAAACTTGGAAATTCACACAAAAACACAAGAGATAAAAATTGGAAATTGATAAAAATTTTCTAATCAAAACCAAAATCTGAATAAATTTGAAGGAGAAAAGATAAATTGTTTAGAAATAAATTAAACAATACTTTTATAGATAATATAGTGCTTTCTAAAAGGTATAGGAATCTATTTTATTTGCTATCAATTAACCATTAAAAGATTAATAATCATAGTTTATAATTAACAGATAAAAGTCAATGAGTCCAGTTCATTTGAAAGTGCATCAAATATATAAATTTCTTAACAATTTACTTGGAAAAATAAAAACAAAGTGAGCAGATGTTTCATTTAAATAATAGTTAAATTAAATTATAAATGATATTTCCTAGTAATAGGAAAGACTATGAACCTTCAAATGTTATGATAAAAGTAGAGAAATGAAAATTTCTACCTGATTAGGCATATGGATTCTAATTGATAAATATGCAATAAATTTAAAGTGAAAATATCCTTTTCAACAGATTATACTACCAAGAGTAGATGTCACATTAAAAAAAAAGTTAATGAGAAAATCTGTTCCTGTATTTTTATTAACAATAAGAATCTGGGTGATTCTAAAAGCATAGAATAAATGAGTGTGAATGAAAACTTATAGTGAAAAATAAGCATATGGTATTATATTAATGCAGAAAAATCCTGCAAAACAAACTAACAAACTAATTATCTGGAGTTAGAAACAATGTACTATGTAACTGCTGCAACTCCAATTGAGCATAGTTTACTAAAAATAGTAAATTAAATCATGACTATTGTTGTATAGTAAGATATATACAATTTTACACATTCAAAGTAGTACACACATATACATATATATACATATATATTCTTTAAATATTTATTATTTTTTCTCCATAAATTTAAGTCTTCTCTGTTGCAAAAAAAGCAGTATCATTCACAAAGGCACAATGGTAGATTTAGAGTCTATATTCATTGGACGATTATATTTAACGTGCATATTTATAAAGAAGTTCTTCTTATGTAACTGACAATTTCATTGTCAAGTCTGTTGAAAAACCTCCTTTGCATTGTCTGACTCTTTATGACAATTAGCTCCATTCTACATCTTTATTGTGGAATTTCATCATTTTTTTCTGTTTTGCTCAGACAGTATTATTTCCTTGGAATATTTAGAAATATTGTAAAAATTGTTATTATAATAGAATATGCTTAATGTTGAAATAGCAAGACTATAAACTTGAGGCCAGTCTAAGCTTTGTAATAAGATTTTGTTTTAACCCCAGTGAGTTGGAGTTGCTTGTGCTAGCTTTGGAAGAAAAAATGAGAAAGAGTATATAGAGTTGCTTGTGCCAGGCTTGGGATGAATATATATATTTGTACACACACACACACACACACACACACACACACACACACACACACACACATATATATATTTGTATAAACAGTTGCTTGTACTAAGTTTGAAAGAGAGAAAAAAAGAGTACATAAAGTCTTAAAATAATAAAATAAAATCCTTAAAAAGGTTGCACAGTGATATAAAAGAAATAAGTCACATAAAAACATGAAATACACAGAGAATCTGGATCCTGTATGTCATTGTGTTGTTTTTGCATTGTTTGACTGCTAAGAAACACTGGATTGTAAAAACTGATGGATTCAACCAACCTATATATTTTAAAGATATCTTGACTTCAAAATTTAAGTCAAAAGATATATCACTTTGGGGGAGAGTTTATGCTTTCTTTCCACAAGAAATGAGTCTATAGATTCAATCTGAGTTAAAGAAAATCAGGTTTGATTAAGGAAGATCCCCTGAAAATCCTGAATACAAACATAAAAGAACTACAAGAAATGTGATGCATATTTTACCTGATCAAGCACATGATTTTAAAAAAAATCATTAACTGACTTGTGTATATGCACCATCTATACTTATACTAATACAGATATATATGTACATTTAAAAGTTTATGTATTTTTAGAACAAGGGGCCAGGCAGCAATGAAAATGATGTCCCAGGTGATCCAGCATCCAGAACAGCTTCCAGACGTCTGACTGAGATGATCCAGCCTCACAGAGTACTACAACAAAAACTTAGCAATATCCTGATTTGCTCAGGGTTCCCTCAAAGATTATTAGTGCTACCAATAAACAGGAAGTAGTCTAAAAAACTATGTCCACATTCCCTACAATGGGTTATAGATATTTATTATTATTTAAAGGGATTTGGTTACAAGTTGTTATTGGTAATGATCAGGAAAAAAAACTGAACAAAGTAGATTAGATTCAGGGATATCATTCTAAAAAGAAAAAGGGGGATATAAAAAATGACAGGATAAAGTTGTAGATTATTTAATCTACTTTTAAACCAAAACAGCAACTACTATTCTTAAAGATTTACCTTGGTATGGATTTTTGTATATTGATACAAACTTGAGGTTATTTTTGTTATACTGTATATATGTTTCCACTCTTGTTTAAGAAATTTTTTGTATATTGATACAAATTTAAGGTTATTTTTGTTAGAATATACTGTATATACATTTCTACTCTTGTTTAAGGAATTGTACCTATGCATCTCATTTAAAAATGTAATGTAAATTTCCAGTCCTTGAAAGTTATTAGTACAAAATCTTTGGGATAATACGGAAATACAGGTTAAGAGTTAGTCACCTATTGCAATCAAACTTATAGCCATGATAGGTATGTTTTCAAGATCAAACAGAGATATATTTTAGATAGACAGGTGGTCTTCAACACTTCAGAGACCTACAGAATATGATATTTAAGATGTTTTAATAACATAAGTTTTTTTATGACAATGAAACATGTATACACCTGGCAGCACCAAATGTACTTGTGAGAAAATGGTGGGCATCAAAGAAACTCCATATGAATTTTACTTTCTTTGTGATAAAGATTAGCCACTGGGCAAAGAACTGCACTTGCTTCAATTGCTGACAGTTACTGTCCAAATTGGACAGGCTGAACACAAAAGAAAGTGACTGCCAAACTCTGTCATGACATGACAGGACAGTCCTTCAATAATCCTGCTTCACAGAAAAGTGTGTCAGATATTCTAGGCCCGCAGCCTAAAGATAGATAGCCCAACATTACAGAGGAACCTAGGGTGATTCTCCAGTCAACCAGCTATTTTGGTCATTTCTTAGTTTTAGAAGTTGTTTGCTATGAACTTCTCAGGTTTTTGATGAAGTTGAAGACAAGATAGTTAAACTTATTGTTTTCCTTAGTTATGATAGAAAACAAAATAGATATAAAACTTCAGACTCACCAAGATAAATAATTGAGTATTTTCTTTAATTTGCCAAATACAAATAAACTGGATATTGTAATTGTAATTATTACTTAATAACTGTTTTATTAAATTTAGTTTCTCTATGTTAAGGTTAAGACAATCCTTTTTAATTAGACAAAAAGGAAGAAATGTTGTGGAATAGTCCAGTACACTGTGAATATATATTAATCTCAGTTGATTAGTAAAGAGGCTGATTGGCCTATAGCAATGCAGGATGATAAAGTTAGGCAGCACAATCAAACTGAGGATGCTGGTGTGAAGAGTTCCAGAATCAGGGAGATGCCAGCCAGCCTCTGAGGAAGTATAGAAAAATGACATAATGAGCCATGAGCTATGTGGCGAAGCATAGATATAACAAATATGGGTGAATTTAAGTATGAGAGCTGGCTAGTAACAAGCCTGAGCTATCAGTGGAGTATTGATAAGTAATATTAAGCTTCTGTGTTGATTATTTGGTAGCAGGCAGTCAGGACAGGAAAACTCTACCTACAGGGAAAAATAATATCTTTTATTTTGCCTGTACATAGATGAGATCTACCCACAAAATATACCTATACTAACAAGGCTTCACAACCCGATCAACTCAGAATGTGAAATGCCTTTTACCATATAACAACTTAAGCACAGTAATGACGGAAGGGGGATAATAGTGCTGAAGGTCATCTAGGATTCTAACAACCATTTTCTTGGTCTAGTCTCTCAGTAACGTGTTTCTCCATTTATAAGGAAAGAAAAGCTATAATATTAAAACACACCCATTTAAAACTTAGTGTTTTTAGCTCTAGAACTATATTGTCCTTTTATTTTTCTATATAATCACTAATGTCTTAGTCACATAAACAAGTTTGTATTTAGAACACTTTTTCTAACTTTTTCAAATCAGTCTTCTGTTTTTATGATGGATCATTTCTTAAGTTTTATTTCATATATTGGAACATGGATGAAGTTTTATAGACATATACAGCTTTATATTTATGCAGATGTGTATGTACACATACACACACATACATAGTTGTATGTGTATATTCACATATTTTAAAAGTTGACCCTTCGTTAGATTTTAAAACAAACTAAAATATTTTCAAAAAAGTCTCTGTATTCAACATTTTAAGACCTCTTCCTTTACTCTATTACCTAAACAAGATTATAACAAATGTTTATATATTTTACATATATTAAATATGAGAAGAAATTTGAAAATAAATTAAAATATGAGAGAATATATGTATAAGTTATATGAAAATACCAGACTATTTACAGAGGAAACATGAAGATCTATGGATATTGGTACAGGAATCAGGTCCTAGAACTAAGAGATTCTAAGGGACAACTGTATATTTTTTATAAGAATTAGCAAAAAGCTGTACTTTATACTTTCATGAAAGGTAACATTAGTCATCCAATTATTTTTCCTACTTTACTTCCTCTCAGGACTGGTCTATGAATGAAGGCTGTTCATTTTCCCTACATTTTGTTCAAATGGCTATCTGGAGGGAATTCTGTCAATACTAGGACATATGATGGGAAAAATCAGATAGTCACCTCAAAAAATAGTCATTTATTAAGCTCTTAGACACTGTTGTAAGTTACAAGAAAATCATAGAAACAAGACAATATTGAACCATTCTGTTTCAGATTTTGAACTCTGGGGGTAACAGGGGGATTTGAAACATCATGAAACAAAATTGACATCTTTTCTGTAAATAAAACCAAGGTCTATTTTCAGACATTAAGTATGTATGTCTCCAAAAGTCCTCTTCTTAGATTTGGTCTTTCATTTAATTTTAATTTGTTTAAGTTGTATTTGGATAAGTTGTATGAAATGAGATTTGTTAATAATGTAATGTAATAAGTTTGTGTGAATGTATCTTACTGTTTCAAAAAGAAAACAAAAACAGAATGATATATGAGCTCATGCTATCATCTTTAGTAAGCACTGATTCTATCTCATTAAACATATTTATTTTTCATAATTGCTCTTTAGTTAATGACTGTGAGTTAAATAACACACTATTGCTGTGTTACATGCTCATTATTTAAAACATATGTTTAAAGGTGGATCAATTATAAAATAAGCTATTCACCTTATAAACTTAAATAAATAGATCCATAGTAGCTCATATGTCTATTCTTAGCACATGTTATTAATTTCAGTAAGTTTATATTCTAAAGTTAAGTGAAAAGTAACAAAAATATTGTGTTTACATTTTCAATTTTATTTATTCAATCAACTTTATTTCATTTTGTTTTCCTTTTAATTCTACATAACAGGACAAGTCTGGTTAGCACATTTGAAGAAAAGGAATAATTCATCAAAGTAATTGCTGAAACGAATGCCAAGTAGCATTCATGCAATCCAGTGTGGTATTCTTTGAGTGATTATACAACCTGATCCATTTTAATTTACATTAAAGTAAAAGTGTTGAGATAAATAATCTTGAGCATAGTTCTTTAGAAAGCAATGTCATTACAATTACATTTTGATTTACATCCATCCAATAACTGACAAGTAGATGTGTTACTACCAGTTTGTCTCCTTGTAGCCCTAGACTTTATCACCAAATTAATTATAAAAGAAACAATATAAACTATAGTAACTAGGTACTTTGAAGCCTTTGGAAGCTTCATCATAATACCCAGAAATTTCTTTATGATATAGTATGTAATATAATTGAGTGAGATCCACCCTTCCTTGTTTTCTTCAACTATTTTGCAGCCATATTTTCATTCTGCTAGCATCTTGGCTTAGCCCCATTTTATGACGATGATTTAATAGAAAAGTATCCATTGTTTATATCACCTGCTAAATCATGTGTACAAGAAACTTTGTCTTATGTGCCCATATAATTCATATGCCTTAGGATATATTATTTCAGCAGATACTAAATAGGTTTTGGCTGACTAAATCATTAAAGGAAAGATTAAGTCTTCTGACCTATAATTAAAGCCACACATCATGTAAACTAGTTTCCTCTAAGTTTTACCATCTATTAAATAGGATAGCTAATCTATCCAGAATAAGATTACTGCACCAAATAACATTGTTTTATCTATTTTGTCCTTTTAAATTCTGTACTTCATTTTACTTCTACATATTTCTGGTTACAATATATTCTGTGTTTTCTGATTTGATTTCCACATGTTTTGGGGATGAGATTGGTGTCGTTCACTTAGAAGAATTAGCTTTGGTATCTTTGATTTAAATAATCTAAAATGATCCAGTCTCTTCTTGCAAGCATTAGTCAACCTTATCAGAAAATCCCATTGCTGTAATGGAAAGCACCAAAAGAGAGATGCTGGGTGTTTTCTGTGTAGCTTAGTCTTAAAAGTTTTTTGTTTCTTAGCTTTTGTAAGATATTTTATTACACTGTGTAAAGATATGTCACTGTGACTGGTTTAATAAAAAGCTAAATGCCAATAGCGAGGCAGGAGGTACAGCAGGGGCTTCTACAGAGAGAGCTCTATGAAGAAGAAAGGCAGAGTCACCAGTCAGATGGAGTGGGAGCGAGACATGCAGGAGGACAAGTGAGAAAGCACAAGTAAAATGGCAGCATATAGATGAATAGAAATGGGAAAATTTAAGTTATAAGAGCTAGTGGGACAAACCCAAGCTATAGGCTGATCTTGTATCATTAATAAAAAGTCTTTGTATTGCTTTTTGTGAGCTGGCATCCCAAAGAAAAATCTTCCTACAAATGGCTCCCAATAGCCAGGCGGTGTTGGCGCACGCCTTTAATCCCAGCACTCGGGAGGCAGAGGCAAGTGGATCTCTGTGAGTTCGAGGCCAGCCTGGTCTACAGAGTGAGATCCAGGAAAGGCGCAAAGCTACGCAGAGAAGTCCTGTCTCGAAAAAAAAAAAATGAAAAAAGAAAAAAAAATGGCTCCCAATGTCCAGCTGTGTATATCCACATAAGACTTGAAATGGCTTTTAAAAAGGATCTAAGCACACAAAAATGGAGCCAAGTGCAGTTTCCTAGTCTTGTGTCTCTCATGTTAGCCACAGTACAGAGACACATCTCCCAAAAGCTGCCTGGGTGTTTCAGCCACCACTGTACCATGAGCTAAGCTGTGTGGTGGGTTTAAGGTTTTGCTTATGGAGACAGAAAAGGTTACAGATATGCAATAAAGCAGTTACAGGCAAAACAAAACAAAACAAAACCTCTAAATAGGTTGCAATGTGTTTAACAATGTGAGTAGGTTTATAAAAAAAAGAATATAGAAAGTCATATAAATAAATAAATAAATAAATAGATAGATAAATAAATAAATAGTTTAGAAATAATAAAGTCTGTAAAGAAAGAGTGAAATAATAAAAATGAAAAATAACAAGCCATGTGAGGATGGGAAATATTATAACACAGGGAGATTAGACTAAACTAAGAAAGCAAATACTACTCTCATTTTACTTTGGTATGGATTTTTTCTTATTGACACAAATTTAAAGTTATGTTTGTTATGCTGAATGTTTGATTCTACACTTGTTTGGGGTTTTGTGCTTATGCAACTCATTTAAAAATGTAATGTATGATAAAGAAATTCAGGTTAGTAGTCACCTGTAACAATCAAAATTGTAGTCATGTTAGGTATGTTTTCAAAGTCATACTGAGATATATTTTAGATAGACAGATAATATTCAAACACTTCAAAGACCTACAGAATATGCCATTTAAAATATTTACTAACACAAGGCTTTTCTCGACAATGAGACACATCTGTTCCTGGTGTCATGAATTACCTCAAAAAGGGATGCTGATGGGCACTGAAGAACCTTCATATGTAGGTTACTTTATTTGTGGCAAAAGCTAGCCTTTTGTGCAAGAAACTGCCCTTGCCTCAAATGCTGACAGTATGTTGTCCAAACTGGACAGCATGACATAGAAGAAAATGACTGCCGAACTTTGTAAACATAAAATAGGACAGTCCTTCAAAATTCCTGCTTTACAGAAAAGTGTCAGATATTCTAGGCCTGTAGGCCAAAGATGGATGGCCCCAAATTGCAAAGAAACTTTGGGGTGATTGTCCAGACAGCCAGATGTCTCTATCATTTCTACAATGTTGGAAGTTGATTTCTCTGCACTTCCTATTTACTTAAGTAATATTTTATCCTTCTTGAGTCTCTGATGGGGTTTGAAGACTAAATAGTTATACTTTTAAGCTTGCCTTGTTACCAATTTTTTAAAATCTTATATAAGAGGTATAAAGTTTATAAGTATGAGAAAAATAAAAGTTTAAATTGTTTATATAAAAATGTTTTAAGGTTTAAAAAGATATTTTTAAGATGGTAATACAAGTTACGACAAAAATAGTTTAGGTATAAAACTTTAAATTTATCAAGATAAGACATAATAGAGGGCTGGAGAGATGGCTCAGAGATTAAGAGCACTGGCTGCTCTCCCAGAGGTCCTGAGTTCAATTCCCAGCAATCACATGGTGGCTCACAATCATCTATAATGAGATCAGGTGCTCTCTTCCTACATACAGGCACACATGCAGACAGAACACTGTATACATAATAAATAAATAAATAAATAAATAAATAAATAAATAAATAAATAATAAATCATTAGCCGGTGGTAGTGGCACACGCCTTTAATACCAGCACTTGAGAGGCAGGAGGATCTCTGTGAGTTCGAGGCCAGCCTGGTCTACAGAGTGAATTCCAGGAAAGGCACAAAGCTACACAGAGAAACCCTGTCTCGAAAAACAAAACAAACAAACAAACAAAAAAAGACAGATAATAGATTATTTTCTCCAAATATGTCAAGTACAAATGGACTGGGCATTTTAAGTGTGATTCTTACATGATAATTGTTCCTATTGTATATAGTTTCATTTGTTAAAGTTAATGTCTTTTCTTTATATTTAAACAATATCTGATAATTGTTGTTATTGTACATTTACTATTTAGAGTTAAAACCCTTTCTTTTTTATTTAGACAAAAAGGAGAAATGTTGCAAGATATTTGATTGCACTGTGTAAAGATATGTCACTGGGATTGGTTTAATAAAAAGCTAAACAGCCAATAGATTGGCAGAAGATATAGCAAGGACTTCTAGACAGAAAGACCTCTAGGAAGAAGAACGTTGGAGATGTCAGCCAGACAGAGATTGAGCAAGACATTCTAGAGCACAGGTAAAAGTCACGAGTCACATGGCAACATATAAATGAATAGAAATGTATTAAGTTATAAGTTATAAAAAGTATATAAGTTATAAGCCAGTGAGACAAATCTAAGCTATAGGCTGAGCTTTTATAATTAGTAATAAGTCTCCGTTTTATTTTTGTTGTTGTTGTTTTTGTGAGCTGGCAAAACAAAGAAAAATCTGCTACATTATTCCTAAATCATTTTCTTCCTTTTATTGAAAATAGATTTTTTTCATACAATATATTCTGATCATAGTTTCCCCTCCCACCACTTCTCCCAGTTTCTGACTACTTCTTCTTGCCCGATCCACTACCTTTCTGTCACTCATTTAAAAAAACAAACAAACAAACAAAAATAAAAAAACAGGATTTCAAGAGACAGTAATCAAAGATGACAAAATAAACTAGAGTAAGATGAAATAAAAACTATCATATCATAGTTGGACAGGAGAACCCAACCAGAGGAAATGTGTCCTAGGAGGAGGCACAATAGTCAGAGACTCATTTGCTCTCACAGTCAGAAGTCCTATATAAATACAAAGCTAGTAGTTTAAATATACATGGAGAGGATCTGGATGAGACCCACATAGGCCCTGGCTTGCTACTTCAGTTTCCATGAACTCATATTTGCTGTGCTTAGTTGGTCAGAAATCAGTGTTCTGGTATCCTCCATGCTCTCTGGTTCTTACAATATTTCCACCAACTTCAGGGTTAAAAAAGTTTTTAAAGGATTCATTACCTCGAAAGTGAAATGCTTATAATAGGAAAAATAATATTTAATTAAGAAAATTGCCTACCATCATTTGAAATCTAGACATAGCATATTTATGATGATATCAGTCTCACACTTAACCTATGATTGTTTTCAAATTATTCATAAGAATATAATAAATTAACATAAGTTTGATCTATATTAAACTGCATTAGCTCTCAGTTTAAGATAGTTACTTCATCAATTGATCTTTATTTTCTCAAACTTATCCTCAAATTTATTAATACACATTGAGATATCAACTTTTTATGAATCACTATTACTTCTTACTCTTAGAAGATTAGTCAAAGTTCATCAAATGACTTTTTTCACTTTTCATCTAAGCCCAGTCAGCTCAGGCTTATTTTCCATAATACATCAGTGTAGATTGTTTTTTGTTTGTTTGTTTGTTTTGTTTTGTTTTTTGAGTTTAAGTGAGCCTAATTATACTCATCTTGCTTGACTCTGGCTTCAAACCAGATTTATACCTATACCATTATACTGGTTATTGTTTGGGTTTTTTTGTTTGTTTGTTTGTTTTTCTTTAATATTTTCTTTTTTCTCTTTCCTAAACCTTATATTTCAGGCAGGGAATGATAGCCAATTCAATTACCAATTTTCATTTAAATAATTTCTGCAACTGTGCCAATTAAATTGTTTCTTCAATGCTGAAATATTAAGAATCAGATTGTTTGACAATAATCCTGAGGTTCCTATATTTCAAAGGAATTTCCCAAGGACATGAGCTTTGACAGAATGCTTTGTTTCTCTCTGTTTCTCTTACTCATTAATTCTAATCATTTGGAAGTGTCTGCCTTTAGAGTAGCCTATTAAGAACATAGTATTCTTATTGAGAATCAGTCTGAGAATTAGCATTGGGACTGTGTCGAAAAAAATAAGTATGCTGTGTAAGATGGGTATTTATTACAACTAAAATCTCTATTTATGAGGCATGAAAGAGATGCTAATTTGCTCATATAGTGCTTTAGTCAAAGGAAGATTTTATTCAAAATAAAATTTTATCACCCATTTTCCTAGAGCCTTGCAGCTTTTCTCAAAGGATAATTTTCTCTTTTAACATTTACGGCTAATGGTACTGTAGGAGAGAAAAAAAAATGTATTTTCCTAAGCCTTCACCTAATCATGGCTGATACTCCTGTAACCAAAGGCAATTAACAAAAGGAAACATTCCTTTTCACTGGAGTTTTACATAATACATGGGCGCTTACTATGAAAACCCAAAGAACCAGAGAACACTTTGTATTTAATGTCCTGAATGATAAAAAACAGACATTTTCAGACCATCTTGAATAAGCATTATAGGACAAACAAGATCTGGTCTAATGGTAGTAAACAGAGAGGTTTCTGGATGTTTGCTACACTTACCTGTCCAGATTCCTCTTGGCAGTGACTGCCAAGAGGAATTATGGACACAGTGGCGTGATGTATGTCAAACAATTTCATTATTCTTCGTTATAGAATGAAAATAATGAAGGAGAGTCAAGTATTTTCTGTGACATCATGTTTTAGTTCCATAGCACTCTCATGAACATATCTCTCTCCCTGATACATTATCAGTACTAATCAAATGGAACAAAATCCCCAAAGGTGTTTTAGTTACTTATATTTTTAAATATAAATACTAAGCTTGTTCTTTGATGATTTCATATGTATATATAATATTTTCTGATGACTCTCACCTCTGACCCTCTCTCCTAATTCCCTCTTACCTCTGTTAAACCCCTCTTCTTTGCAAATTCTTACTTACATACACATACTGTACTTTATTTTCTGACCGAATCTTGGGCGATTTGCATGACCATGAGCTTGGACATGGCTTGGCAGCCTAGTTGACTCATCAATGGAGTATTCTAATGATGAGTTCTTCCTTTATAATCCAGTGGTATACTATAGTTTAATAGGGCATGGTGGGGCTCACAGGGAGTTGTAGGACTCCTTGAATCTCTTCCTAATTAATGTGTAATAAGCTCATTGGAAGACACCAAAGTTTCCACAAGACAATTCTTATAGTGTCTATGACATGTCTAAATGATGTTTCACAGCCTCTCTGCCTGCCTTATGACTCTAACAATCCCCCTTTCATTATGTTTTCTGGGTCTTAAAGGTTAAAGTAGACTACAACAAGGAATCAAGGTTCCCAACTATTTAGTGATAAGTATGCATTCAAACTCAAAATCCTGTGTGCTTTACTACTTCAGAGGATTAGACTCACAATGTCATGCTTTACATTACAATTGCAATATTTTAACATCAGGTACTTTAAGAGAAACAGCAGATTATCTCATAGTATTTTCTCTTCCACCTTTGGGTTATGGCTCCACCCCTTCAGTAACATTAATGAATAAAATGAGATACATGACAGCCTTTTCATACAAGTTACCTCTCTTCATATATACTTACAGATCTGTATGAAGAAACACAAAAGTGGTAACTTTTTCTTTGTGTGGAACAGAGTATCTAACTTATTTTATGTTGTTTGACTGAAGTCCTCCAGGTTATTCTTTCAGTATTTCAAAACTTATGTTGGTGGTATTACTATTCAATTTTTATTTTTTCTAATTTATTGATAACACCTTCTCTAGTTATTTTGGGTTTATTTCATATTCATATGCAATCAGTTTTATCATTATATCATAGAATATGTATAAAATATGTTTGTTTGGAAGAAACAGTTTCATGGAATTTCGAGTTGATATATTTTGAGTTATATTTAGAAATTGGAAGGAGACAGTTTGTGTTAGAGAAACCTCAAATTTTTAATTAATTTATGTATGTTAAATCATACCTTAATTTTTCCTATCATTTTATTTAGTTAATAGACAATTATATTATTTCCTCCTCCTTCCTACTTCTCCCATCACCTCTTGCTGCTTCCAAAATTCATGATCTTCTCTTCTTTAAGAATTGCTGTTGCCTACACCTGTAAACAAATGCACACATGAACAAAACATGTTGTGTTCATTCAGTATTGCTTAGGGCTGACCACTTAATATTAGATAACCAATCAAAGGGATCATTCTTGGGGGAGGCTAACTTTCCTTTTCTCAGAAGTTCTTAATTGCTTTAGCTTGTCATCTAGATGTGGGAGCCTTGGGATTTTCCTCATGTATATTGAAATAACAACGGTTGATAGAGTTTTCCTGCCTGGCCCACGGTCAGGATAAATCTCTTTCACCTGCCAGTTCCACAGCTGCTCAGACCCAACCAAGTAAACACAGAGACTTATATTGCTTACAAACTGTATGGCCGTGGCAGGCTTCTTGCTAACTGTCCTTATATCTTAAATTAATCCATTTCCATAAATCTATACCTTGCCACATGGCTCGTGGCTTACTGGCATCTTCACATGCTGCTTGTCCTGGCGGGGGTGGCAGTGACTCCCTCTGCCTTCCTGTTCTTTTTATTCTCTCTGTTAGTCCCATCTATACTTCCTGCCTAGCTACTGGCCAATCAGTGTTTTATTAACAACACATTTGCCATACAGAACATCCCACAGCAAACAACTGGTGTTGCAATTGTTCAGGTGTTGCTTAGGTAGCTATGTTGTTGGGAGTTAATGGTTGTAACTTCCATGTCACAGCAAGGAAAAGCACAATCTCAAAGCATATTGCCTGTTCTCTTGGCTCTTAGAATCTTTCTGCACCTTTTGCCTGATATTCTTTGTACTTTAGATTCAGTTATGTAATACAAGCATCAGTTGGGATGGCTATTCCACCCACGCTCACTTATTCCCTGTATTTTGACAAGTTATGACTTTCTACAATTGTTTCTTGCTGCGACAAAAAAAAGCTACTTTGGTGGTGTGGTGAAATCTAAAATTATCTGTAGTATAAGGATAAACATTTAGAACGAAGTTAAGAATTATACTTGTTTAGGAAAAAGGCTGTATTAGGTAGGCTCCTTTCAGGTCTATGCCTTTCCAGTCACAGGTAGTTGGCTAAGTTTCCAGTACAAGTTGAGATTTTGTTCATGCTGAGCAGACCTTAATTCGAATTAGACAACTGTTGGTATCCCTCTACTTTTAGTTTTAAGTCACCTTGGACAATATATGTGTTATTACTTTTACCCCCTGTTTAAATTGTACATACTATATAATGCTTTGAGTGGTTGAAAGAAAATGTTGAACAGTATAGATGAAACAGTAATAAACCCCAGTAACAGATGTTTTCATCATATTGTACTTTGTACTGAGTTGTTGGAATTATTGCTGTTTCTAAAGTTCCTAGAGATATGACTCTAAGTACCTCCATTGATTTCATTTGTAAATGTCATGAATTCTTGACATATATCCTACTGTGATACAAATAATGAAATCCTACTGAAAATTTATAATTATGGGTTTTATCTGAGCTCTGAAACACATAGTTATAAAAAATCTGGAAAAAATCAGCTTCATTTCTAGATATGATTGATTTGGATTTTTTATCAAATAGGAAGAGATTTACAATATTTTGTTTCAAATATAATTTAGTTGTGAAATTAAACATCAAGGGCATCATGGATTTGTGTATACTATATCCTGCAGTTATCTTAATAACCAGTAAAGCCTTCTTCTGAGGGGACTGCTCTCCTTTGTAGCATCTATAATTTTCAAAGAAGAACTGTAACTACTTAGTTTACCTTCATTGACTTAAGTTTTGTGGTCTGTCCTCTTTAATATATATATCTTCTCTTTCAGATGGTGTACAATAGATATAGAGAGCTAAAAGAGAAAGGTTTTTATAATATTCAAAGGAGTTTGTCTATAAACAAGATGTAGCCTTGCTCAAACCACTGAAACCTGAGATACTCTGTAATAGATGTGAGCCACCCCTGGGTATGTACCTGATGAAATCTCTCAGTATGTTCATAGAGGTACTTGCACATTTATGTGTATTGCTGGACTATTTACAAGAGCCAGGAAGATCAATCCCAATAGAGGTCCATCAACCAGAGAATGGGTAAAAATGTAGTATGAATACATAACAGATTTTAATTCCATCATAAATAAGAAAAAATTGTCCCATTTGAAAGACAGCAGATGAAACTAGGGATATTCATGCTAAACAAAATCAGATGGACTCAAACACTATTATATTTTTTATGAAATATATATGTACACAACATGTAAATAGAAAAGAGATTACTTGAAATACAAAGAAGATGAATAAGAATGACAAAGGAGAACAAAGAAGTGTTTTGGATGTTGAATGTGAATAAATATATGACTTACATGTGTGAAATGTTATAATGAAGTGCATTGTTCAATATATTTTATTTTTAAATTAAATGCAGAGAAAATGAATTTAAAGTTTTTAAGGAGTGGTTCTCATAACTTAACGTGAAATTGAGTTCTCCTGTTAATCCCACCAATTGAGAATAAGACCACTAACACCGTTTTAATCCAAATTCAAAGCAAGTTTTGATTAAACTCTGGTCAGGTGTATGGGCTCTGGCTAGGTCCAACTCTGGTTTCCCAGAAAAAAAAAAAATGACCCCTAATCAGGGTTTACAGTGACTGAAGTATTTCCCATCAGGTCCAAGAAGGAGCAACTGTTTAATGACATACTTCCAACCTACATCAAATCAAGGGCAAGCATGCATCCTGACATATTTCCTGCCTGCAGACATCCTGCTCACAGATGGTCAAGTACATCCGGGGCAGAGGGATCAAGCAAACTTGTTTAGGGGCTCTCACCATCCCGCGGCTCAGTTGTTGTCTTGAGGTGCCTGAGAGTAATTTGATTTTATAAGTCCTTTTTCCCCTCTCATTTTATACTTTGTGCTTTAATGTAGTCAAATTTTGTGTTTTCACCTGACATTTACAATCCTGTGCTGAAATATAAGAGTGCATGTTATGCTTAATTAAACACCAGATAGTTAGAAAGAAAAAAAAATGATCAGTTTCAATTTTATCAAGCTGTTTGGGTTAAAGGCGGTGAGTCTGACTGGGATAAAGAACTGAGGAAAGCTAAAACCGAATGGTGTTCTTTGATTTATAACTTTCCTTTATTTCCAAAATAACCTTCATTGAAAAGGAAATTACAAGCTTGTACAGAAAGACACTTGGCTATTTTTACTGGATTGCCTTGTTTCAGCCCAGTAGTAAAAAAGGAGCCTTTCAATCTATTAGAAAAAAATAATAACGGTTAGAACCTGAGCAGTTATACAAAACAGAATTGGCTTGGCCCAGTCACTCAAACCCTGTTGCTTTTATTGGATATGGTTTCTTTTTCAGTAAGTGCTTTTTAAGTTGCTGAGGCTGGAACCATAGCCACAGACCCTTGGTTTAGAAAACGTTCATATGGAGATACTGCCAGGGCTCTGTGCCTAAAAAGGGAATTCTGGAGAGGAATGTCTAGGTATCTAACAGTGAGACTGTTTATATAAAAGCTTGTGCTCATTGCAATATACTGTTAGTTTTGAAAACTTTTCTATATAAGAAATTTCTGCTCTTCTAAGTTCTCATATACTTAATTTTGTTAATTCTCTTTATTCTTAGTTTTTGTTCTTGTTTTTTTGCTTTTAGGCAACATCACTGGTAGAAAAAAGATACAAACCCAGAATCATAACCCCTTTTCCAGCATATTCTGAACTCCTCAGTGAACTAGTTTCGGATGTAACCCATCCTAGAACCAGCAAGGACAATACAGGAAATGATCATTTTGAATTATTCATGACACAGTCACCCTTGACATTCTGAACATTTTGTTTGAGAATAGAAGAACTGAACAAGAGACAGTAATGGTCATTATTATGAAGCAATAACTGCTGCTCAGATGGTTGGGAGCACCCAGAAGGAGTAATCAAGGATAAAATGGGGCTGCTTTTCATTTGAAAGATTTCCATACAAATGTCTTTGAGAAATATAACTACTTTAGGTAGCATTTATTTTCCATCCTTTTCAATTTATTGGATATTTTAGAGGAGAATTTCTGATCATGTTCCATTCCAGGCACACCTTTAGGGTACACTCACAGATGTGCTTTGGAAGTTGGATGTCAAACAAGGGATATGTAAATCAATTAACTTGTAATTGTCCTTCATGGAGATTTGTGAATGTCTTTTTCTCTATATCTGCTTTATTCTCAGGGTTTGAAATACTAGGGAGAAATAACACAGGACTATTGAGTAAAGGAAAACAGGATATTTAGCAAGGAATCTTGCACTGCTGAGTTAAAAACATCTCAGCAAATTACTGAGGACATCTGGACTCAGAAGCATCCATAGCTCTAACATAATTGTGTAATATGCAATTTTCTTGACTGTGGCCTAAATTAAGCACATAGAGGATCTCTTACAAATTGCTAGCACTCCCAGTAACTTACTCATATCTGTCTTTCAGTAGAAGGTGAATTTTAGTTATTTGCCAGATTGCATCCAACAGAATATAGAAGGGGTAAAGTGTTAAAGATGGTGTGCTGGCTATTTTT
>CABHPQ010149442.1:347-17766 GCA_902168405.1 Peromyscus aztecus | reverse complement strand
AGAGAGAGAGAGAGAGAGAGAGAAAAGAAGAAGAAGAAGAAGAAGAAGAAGAAGAAGAAGAAGAAGAAGAAGAAGAAGAAGAAGAGAAGAGACAGAGAGAAACAGAGACAGACACAGACACAGACAGACACAGACAGATACAGACAGACAGACAGAGACAGAGATAGACAGAGGAGACAGAAACAGAGACAGACAGACACACACACAGAGAGAGAAAAAGACAGAGACAGGGACAGACAGACAGATAGAAACAGACAGAGACAGACAGGCAGAGACAGAGATAGACAGAGAGGGAGACAGAAACAGACACACAGAGAGAGACAGAAAGAGAAACAGAGAAATACACAAAGAGAGACAGACAGACAGAGACAGATGGTGGGGCCGAGAGACACAGACCTCAGCTGCAGAAGAGCCCAATAAAGAGCTACAGAACATTGCTGGATGCAGGTGCCCGCATCAGTGACAGATGCGCAGGGAGGCTGGGGCTTTGTGTACATAACCTCGTTCTCAGAATAATTTCTTACCACCACATCTGGGACACATTTTCCCAGTTATTCACTGTGTATGTGAAATTCAATCACTTCAGACAGGGGCATGAATGCAAACTTTCAAAACGAACTGTGCTTTTGCTCAGGATGGATCACTGAGATGGACTGGGAAGGGATCAACTCCTCCCCACGCCCCCCCCCCATACCCAGATAATGAAACTGTGATTTGAAGATTGGGATTTCATGGTTTGGAAGCATAGGCTGATCTTTTCGGGTTGACTTCAATGGAGAAGCGGGTACAGGGTTATGGAAGAAGTGCGTGCTGAGAAAGCTGGTGCAGAGGGCTCTGGGTTGCTTTCTCGGGGAGTGGGTGTCTTGAGGGACCTGGAAAAATAGCAACTGGATATAAAGGAGGGAGAAGTGGGGGTGGATAAAGGGACAGAGATGATGAGCAGGAAAGAAGGAGATTGGGGGCTGGACAGAGGGGTAAAGCAAAATTAAGATGCTGAATGAGCTTAGGAAGAGAAATAAGTGGTAAAATCAACAGTGAAAATAAATGACGAGTGACGCTCTTTAAATCAGTGAAATCTTACTCGGGACATTAAGACTGTGGCTGGGCCACATTAAAGGATGACTATCCGTGTAGAAAACGCTCTCCCATTTCTCCACATTTTTATATAGAACCCTTAAATCTTAAATGCAGTGGGCAATTGTGAGAGAGTTGGATGTGCTTTACATAGGCTAGGGCTGATAGACACGGGGCTGTCGGAGAGGGCTATCTTAGAGGAGCTACATCATTTGGGAGGCAATGGGAGTAGGGGGCTTGTCCTGTGCCTGCCCAGCATCTAAATCAGAGCTCAACTTCCCTTCCTGCCAGGGCTCAGCCTCCCTTCCTGCCAGGGCTCAGCCTCCCTTCTTGCCTGGGCACAACTTCCCTTCCTGCCTAAGCAGTTTGACTTTGCCTGTTCTACACTCTCTGAGGATGTGTCAAGCTTTTATTGAACAAAATGTTCCTCTGACAAAATGTATTAAAATCCCTGGCCTGAAACTGAACCCTGGATCAATCAAGGCATCCATGTCAAGTCCTGGTCACTTGGGGGCAGCACTGGGCTTAGAAATTCTAAGCTAGAAATCATTATCCTTTATTTTATTTCTGATCTTCATTTTACTTCAAGATTCCTTATGGGGGTGGTGAGCTTTTAGATGGGGCTATGTAGTACTGGCTAGTTTGGTGCTCACTCCGCAGGCCAGGTGATGTAGCACTGGCTAGTTTGGTGCTCACTCCGCAGGCCAGGTTGATCTCAAATTTGCAGCAAGTGTCCTATGTCAACTTCCCAAGTGCTAAGACAGCGAGCATGTAACTCGTCCCACATACTTCTGGAAATTGTAAGTGATATGTGTCTGGTTGAAGTCCATCTTCGTCTCAACCAGGAAGCAAGGTACACCCCCGGGAGTCAGTGTCTTTTCCTTCCTTGTCTATATTCTTTAATTCTGTAAGATGTGTCCATAAACAATAATTGGTACTGTGCATTGTCTATGTTGTAGGAATTTAATAAATATCCTTTTGTGTCCTGACTTCCACGTATGATATCGGTTTTCAAGTTTATCTACACTAGTGAACATGTGGATCTTGTCTATTTGCTTAAGCTGCCTTGGAACATTGTACTGGATGAATGGATCCAGATTTTCTTCTCTGATGGACAGTTAGGTTGATTTCTATCTTCCACCAACACACAATACTGAAGTAGACATTCTCGGACTTATGTCTTTGCGTACACTCAAAAGCCTTTCTGGAAGTGGACTGTTAAGACAGTAAGCAACATGTACTGCCTCTTTATAGATGTTACTGTTGGTTACACCATTTACACTCACACCGGGGATTCTTTGACTATTTTCTCACATTCTATCCAATGATAATTTCCTAATTTGGTGGCAATTTGATTAATAGTAAACATCATATTGCTTACTTTGTTTCCGATTATGAATGAAATAAGTATATTTATTTTGCTTGTTGGGCTTTTATGATATTTCTTCAGGGTAATTCTTGATCATATCTCTTATCCAGTTTGGTTTTCCTTATTGATTAGTTTATTTGCAGAATCTGGTTACAATTCTGTTTAGTTACTTATATTTCAAATACATTATTCTAGTCTTATTATCTCCTTCAACAATTTGTTTTTGTGACATTGTTGAAAGTCTCATATAATTTTAATGTTGTGACAAGTATGCATTTTTATATTATTTGAGTTATAGTGATGGCTTTATTTTTCCATATTTATATTTTTCCTTACAATACTGTAACTGTATTCCCCCGCCCCCAATTTGACCATTTTTGTATTGTATTCTACAATTAGGTCTTTAATTCTCATGAAATTTGTATGTTACAGACATGAAGTAGGACTCGGTAATTTTCTTTCTGTCGCACGGAGAGCCAGTTGTCCCAGGGAAAGTCCTAGTTTTCAGGAGTTCATCCTCTCCTCTCTGATCTCTCTTGAATTTGTGGCCACTGTCTAGTGCTTTTCCAAAGATGCAGGAAGCACTCATTTCAATAAATATTTCATACCTTCCATCAGAAAGATGGCCCACTTAGTACTCCAGAACACAGGGGGAGCTTTGGATAGATGGCATTCGCTAAAATATCACTCACACCAGCGACAATTTAAAAAGACAAATACCAAGCATGAGTCTGTCCACTCTGCTCACGTTTCTAAACATCTGAGAAAAGGTTTAAGTCTAAATAAGCACAGGAAGGTGCGAAGTTTTAGATCCTGTCTAAACCTCCTGAAAATAGATGCACATAGTAAGATAGCCTGAATATCTAGAAACTTTTGTGGTAGTTATATTGTAGAATTATTTGGATTCTTTCTTTTCAGCATACACGTTTCTGCCTAAAATAGACAATGTGATGCTATCTGGAAGTTATATCAAAAGTGTAATAAAATTCACATCACAAATAATCACAGCTACATACATTCCAAACAAATGGAGTGACAAAGAAAGGAGAGACCTGTACGTCTACCACTTAGCAATTCATCATCATAATTCACAAATACAACAAATTATATTTCCACAACGCTCTTTTGCTTTTCAAACTTCCTTTTCACATAGCAACTCAGTTTTTCTTCCCAACAACCTTTCCAGTGAAATATTGTGAATGCCTTGTCTTTACAGATGTGGAACGAAAACCCTGGTACGTGATTTGCCCAAAGTCACATACCTGTAAGTAAGCAACTTGGCCTAGACCCAAACTTTAGATTCCAACTGCTTTACTGACAGAAAATGTCATTTTAGTGAAAGAAAGAACAGTCAATACAGTGAGCACCTACTAAACTCCAGCCAATGTTTTAAGTTCTTTGCATATATTTTTTATTGTAATTCATGAGGGCCTTGCACTGTAATCAGAAATATCTTACTTTTACAAATGGGGGAAATTGAACTTAAGGAGTTTACCTAGAATTCCTTAAATCACATAGATATAAAGTAACATTTGAACTAAGTCATACCACTCAGGGATTGGCCTCTATCCCTTCTGCACCCAAAAGAAGATTAAAATCACACAGCACACTGCTGCATGCGTCTCTCATCACCTGCTATGTACAAAGTGTTCCAGACAGCACCATGGCACCAAATCAGCAAGGCTTGGAGAGACTCCTGTCTTTTGCTTAAGTTTCTTGATCTCACAGATTAGTCCCCATGTCACCTACGTGACTCTTGACTAAGGTGATCATATGGCCTGGCTGCACGTAATGCCTCTTGTCTTCTCCTGCTCATACACATCTTCTCCCTTCACTCTCAAGTTCCGGCCTGTGAGACGAAGGCAACAGCTGCTTCCTCCTGACCCGAGATGCCAAGACTTCTGACCCATTAACCGACTCTACACTTGGACAGACTGCTTCTGGTCTCTTCGGGCCTGACCTTCATGGGGTGGTGGCCTGCCGTGCCTCACAGTCTGTGGTTTGGGCGTGACAGGGAGGCTCAATTCTAAGACTGGCATAGGACAGACAGAACAGTAAAGAGCAGGTGGACAAGAGAAGGGCCTGTTCTCCCATCTCTCCATAGTGAACTTTCCTTAGGACCTGTGCAGCCAATATATTCTTCCATCAAGAGTGAATGCTTTTTGTCCCCCCGCCCCCCCAGTCTGGAGTTGATCTTATTTTCTTGGCCAACCTTGATACCTCAGGTCAAAGACATCTTGCTTCTATCATACCAGACAGGGGAATCCCAGTCTCACCATTTCTTTCTAGGCCCAGCAACTGTTTTGAGTCTGCCTTATCCTTATCAGGCTCAGCTATGAATTGCGCATGCAGTTTCCCCATCATAAGATCTCACCAGGGAGCAACTGGCCTGGGGAAGCTGGACTAGGAAGGGCTGAGTCAGCAAGAAACACTGTCAGAGCAGGATGGAGAAGGTGGGAGGGGAAGGCGTGCATGCTGACATCAGCAGAAAGTAGGATTAAGATGAGGCAATGCACTTTAGAATGGTGCATTCACCTTAAAAATGGTGCAGGAAGAAAGCTGCAGACCTCCTCCATAGACTCACCTCAGACTTCTCACTCTAGGGGAATAAATGCTGTCCAGGGCAAATGCTATATTCCTGAGAGTGGCCAAATGAGAGTCACTCCTGGGTCTAACTGGAAGGCATGATGCACTTCCTCAGGTCAGATTAGAGGCACCTGAGTTTAAGCTGAGGGTATGAGGTTCTATCTGCCAGGGGATTATTAAGACAGCCATTGTGGGAGACGAACTTTTTAGAGAGATCAAAACTGAGGTGTTTGGATACTTCCAATTATCCTAAAAATAACATTATTTAAGCACATGATCTATCCTGGCAAATCATCTTTCCTGAGGGAATAAAATCTTACAAGCTGGGTTGGAAACATTTCCCAACTCCTGTGGCATAAATATTCCTATTGTGACCTATTTCATGCTGTCAAACTTAACAACTGGCTCATCAGATTCTGAAAATTTACTGAAATTCAGCTCAGAAGAGCTGGGAGAGTCTCACATTTCAGTGGGGTCCCCTGAGTTCCACTCTGTGTTAACTGACTTAGGTGTGTGTGGTTTGGGGACATAAAACCTAGCTGGAAGAGGTCAGTATTGTGACACTGTGAAGCGCCATCTAGATGAGAGGTCTCTCTGGTGAAGACCTTGCTGCACCTACTGCCAGGGGTGTGATCAGTCAATTCAATGACTGCCAAGGCTACAGAGCCATGTCACCCAAGGTCATGCCCTTTCCAGAGTGTCTCCTATCCAGACACTGAATGGTTTGGTCCTTTAGGGGTCAGATCACATGGTTCAGATGAGGCTGGCTCTGAGACCACAGCTTCCCAAACAGACAGCAAAACCCAAGGCCTGCTTCTCCTTTCATGTGCTTCTGCCCTCAGACTTCTTCCTCCTTGAGGCATAAGTGAAACTTCCGAGTATTTGCACCCTGCTCCCCAAATGCTGCCTGTGTTGTGGGCCCATGCTTCTCTGGGAACTCAGTAACAGTAGGCAAGAGAAAAGGCAAGATTAGTGTGACTTCTGGTGTCAAGCTCAGTCTGCAGAGGAATTGCATCAATCAGTGCTCAGTAGGCCTTGGCATGAGAAATGATCTGAGAGGGACTGGAGTGGGTACAGTTAGCATGATTGCACCTGTGGGTGCTATCTCAGGACCAATAATAATAACAACAATAATAATACATGAATAAATGGAATACATGTTTTTTTTTAAAAAAAAAAAAGAAAGAAAAAATTTTAGAGGAGGCTTGCAGAGGCCCCCTCACCCTCTACCCCAGCTTAAGACAAGCCTGCTGCCTGACCAGCATCCTTCAGTTCTGCCTACTCTGTGCCAGCTGTGCAAGCTATTAGGGAGGGGCTCCTCGCAGGTGGCCTGAGGAGAAAAGTGGGGAATGCCATGGGACTGAGCTTTATTTATGTAACTGCTCCCTGGAGACCAGCGATGATGAAAGTGCAGTTCTGCCAGTTTAGTATTTTCAAAGGAGCAAAGCAAATGGGGAGAGACAGTGAAAGATCCATTTGCAGTTTTATCTACTCAGACCCAGTGTCTAAGAGGAAGCCTCCTTCTTCCCCTGCTCCTTCTGTCTCCCCTGTGCTCGTTTCTCCCTGTCAGAATATTCGGAGGTGAGACTTGTAGCAGTCCAGGCCTCTGACTAGCAAGAACCATTTTGGAGCCCGTGTAATTTACCCTGAGGATAAACCTATGACACACTTCAGTACAAAATAGCCAGCAGTTAAGACAGGACACCGTGGCAGTGACAGATGGCAACACAGAGCGATCTGACAGATACCTACTTGCACCATCTATTCATGTGCCAAGATCTACTGAGTACCCACCATGTGACAGGCACTGGGAACACAATGTGACAGAAAGCAGACCTAGGCCCTGACCTCCTAGAGGCTTTGCAAGTTTGGGGAGGAGAGACATTAATCAAAGCATCATAGAGAGAAATACTGACTTCTGACACTACTAACTGCAAAAGGAGAGTGAAGTGGGGGAGGGGGGTTGCTGAGACTATGGACTTGTGACACAGAATAACTTGATTCTGGAATGTAGTGGCGTGGGGTCATTTAAGATAGGGACAAGCACTCCTCAAAGGCTTATCTGCTCCCAAGAACATCCCCATACCAGGCCAATACACACACACACACACACACACACACACACACCCTTGTCACTGTGGAGGCAGAATACCATAGATTTCAGAAGAGTGGAATTTCTGAAGAAGTTGATGTGGTTTTCATATGTCCTCCAGAGCTCTGAGTTAGAAACTCAGTCCTGATGCAGCTTCACGGCTAGGTAGGGCTTTTAGGAGACAGGCCAATGAGGGCTATGTCTGAAGAATGGACTGGCATTGTTCTCAGGAGTGGATTACTGTAGAGTGTTGCACTGGTTATTTTTTTGTATCTATGTGAAAATATTGTCCTAAGAGAGGAAGGATCTACTGTGGCTGCTAAGAGATTTCAGTCCATCATGAAGAGGAAGATGCAACAAAAGCAGGCTGGAACTGGACCACTTCCACCAGCCAGACCATGCCCTCATAAAGTCTCCTCAGCCTTCAAAATAGAGCCAGAAGCTGAAGGCTGCATATTCAAAAGGTGAGCTATTGTGGAATATTAGTTTAAGATGTGTTACATTCACTTGTGCTGTGAAATATTTTTTAATAATGCAAAGATGCGTTGCATTCTTTTATGTTGCATTTGTTCAACTCTGTAAAGCTGTGTTATTTTGCCTGTCTACAACTCCTGATTGGTCTAATAAAGAGCTGAATGGCTAAAAGCTAGGCAGGAAAGAGGGATAGGTGGGGCTGCCAGGCAGAGAGAATAAATAGGATAAATCTGGGCTTGGAAAAAAAAGAGTGAGGAGTGAGAAAAGGAGGAGAGGAGGATGCTAAGGGCCAGCCACACAGCCACACAACCAGCTATGGAGTAAGAAGGAAAGACAGATATGTAGAATAAAGAAAGGTAAAAAGCCCAGAGGCAAAATGTAGTTAAAGAGAAACTCGATAATTTAACTTAGAAAAGCTGGCTAGAAACAAGCCAAGCTAAGGCCAGGCATTCATAAGTAAGACTAAGTCTCCACGTATTTATTTGGGAGTTGGTGGCAGGCCCCCAAAGAGTAAAACAATCAACTACAGTGAGTCTCTGGAGGAACAGTCTAGATTCAAACCCTAACAAGTGTGTTCCAGGAAGATGAACGAGTTTGGTCCCCTCCCCCCACTTCCTGCCCTTACCACTTGACGACTTCTTCTATGCTGACACTGTAAGAAGGGTCCTCTCTACATGGGTGTCTTGATCTTTGGTTGCTAGCCTTCAGAAAGACAAGCCAAGTTTACCTTCATTATGTTACCTTGTCTGGTGGTGTTCCACTATCAAGGCCCAGAGTAGACCAAGACAGAACTAGTTAAAGTAAAAATACAGTTTTAATAAAACATGTGACATTGTGCTGATCCCTGATGTGAGGTGTCCCATATGCTAGGGAGTTGTGATGAGAAGAGAGTTCAATTGTATTTCATTTTTTGTTAATCCTTGAAGATTTCTATTTTTATATGTGTGTTATAATGTAGGGTTTTGCTTGTTTGTAATTTGTAAACAAATAGGGTTATAGGTGCTCCAGGGCATTTTATCGAGGAGTTTGTGTTTACTATTATGGTTTGCGTGACTGAAGGCTGGTCTCCAGGGTAACATTGACAGAATATGGACCCTTTGGAAGGTAGAGCCTAGGTCTCATGCAACTCCCTTGAGTTCTTTAGAGATGTCTGTTACAAGAACAGGAAGCCTGGTCGTAAGCCACCCATCCTTGCTCCTGTTTGAGATGTGACCTTCTTTTCCTGAACATTTTGCCACTGTTAGGCGATACCATCTGATCCCCTCATCATAGACCAACCCAATGGGACTGCCTCTTTATAACAATGTATCAATTAAAAATTTATAAATGAACTTTCTTCTTTATAACAGATGTTGTCTTATCTAAGGTTTAGAATGAAAGCAGCTAAGTGTCCAGACATCCTCATGGCCCTCTCTGCCAAGCTCGAGTTGCACTGGGATCCTCTCATGCAGTACAACCAAGACTGGTCAGGATGGAGAAGCACAAATCACCACACCTGTTTCTTTGTAGAATATGAAGGATAAAACCTATTGCATTGAGAGGATCCCACCAACGTTTCTCCAATCCCTGATACTGATTAATTACCCGGAGGCTCCCTCCCTCCCAGCATGCCTAGAAAAGCTTTATAAGAAACTGTCCCCTAGCCCTTCTTTATCCTTCCTGAGAGAGCTCCAATGTTAACTGCACATATTTATCTCCTGGTCCAGCCACTTTCCCTGGTTAAACTGTACCTGTTGCCAGAAGAGCTCTGGCCTTGGCCTGTGTGCAAGACACTCTTCAAGCAGAGTGAAAGACCAGAAGGCTCACAGATAAATGTAAGAATCAGAAGGAAATTTGGACAGTGAGAAAAACAATCAATGAACTGATCCACTTAATGGGAGCAACCAAATTAAAGCTGCACAATTAGCTGTGTCCATAAGTTTCTTTAAAACATCCTTAAGAATCATGGTCACATTAGTCATGTTCTGTGACCTACTGGGTGAGGACCAGATTCTCTTTTTTGACACAACAGGACATTATAGCTTAGCACCCCAGAGCCACTTCCCTTAACCAACTGATAGTGTCACTTTTCAAACAGGAAGTGAAGACTTAGCAAAATTTTTACTGAGGAGTTTCCTTTGTCGGTAAACTGTAGTCATCTGATTTATGGGGGAGAGGAACAATAAATTTAACTGTGCTGACAACTTTTTAAAAATGTACTAGATCTGCACGGCATCCCAGCCGAATGCACTGCTCACCCTTCCAGCTCAGCAGTGTACATACATAAGGCACTAACACACGTGAATGTACTAATGAGAGAGACACATTGATGTATTCGCCACTTTCAGTCATCCTGTGAGTTTGCCCTGTAACCCAGCTCCTTGTCCTCTGTCCAGATTCCTCCATTTCTTCCCACCCCTCCTTTCTATGAACTCACCAGGGAACACCAAGTAGTCTCTCCCCTATTCTTCATGCCCATTTCATCAGAACCTCACCTGTCCACCTGTCCTTCCTCTCCATCTGTCCCTGGGTCACCACCCAAGTGCTCTCTCTGCTTTTGCTTGCTTTCTCGCCTGCTGCAGCCTACGCAACCCTCCACCTTTGTGAACATTCCCCTCCTTTGCTGACTATGAACAAGAGGGAACACACGCAACCTGGCGCTGAGGGGCTTCTGAGGGGAGACCTGCCCTCATTTCTACCTGCTTTTCTAGTTTCCATACTTCCAAAAGTCAGAAATGTTTCCTTTCCTGGAATATTTCTTGCTTTCCCTCCTTGCATACCACATCCCTCTCTCTGCCTGGAATGTCTTCCTACCCTTACCCCATCCTCCCACACAACTGCATCCAGAATCCATTAGGATGCTTCCTGGTAAGCCTTCCTGTCAGCCCTAATACCACAGGACACCAGCCCCTTCTGAGTGTCTGGGGGTCTAGGTCTAACCCTTCCTTTGGTACTTGCATTTTAGTATTATTTACTCAATGTTACTCAGGTACTATTTTCCTTTGGCTTACTAGTACCCTCCAGGAAATCATGTCTATTTCATGTGGGGTTGCAGTTCATTGATACTGAAGAATAAATACATGAAATATTACTAATAGACAAGGGCTGTTGTTTCTTCAGCTGGTACTGAGAATCACACCTGGGATCTTCATATGCTTGGCAAGCTCTTTATCACCAAACTACATCTGATGTTTGGATAGACTTTTTTTTATTTTGCTTTTTAAATTTCCATCTCCTTTTCAAAAGAAAAATTTAAACTTCCTATTTACATGAAAGTCAGAAATGTTTAGTCCTAAATAGTACTTAACAAATCAACATTTGTAAAGCCATTATGTAACATAATATTGGCCCCAACAGGTTAAAATTAAAGACACCGTAGATCCACAGAGCAGCTTCGGCAAATGGTGTTGCGAATCAAATGGATAGTTCCGGAGCAGCACAGGGCATGTGCAGCTGGCTGCTTTGAGTGCACATCTACTCATAACATGTGCCCCACTGTTTTCACTTGTCTCTAAGTCAAATACCCGTTTCCTCTCCTACATCTTTACCTGTGTTGAGCACGACTAGAACAGGTTTAGCAGATGGTATTTCCTGAAGTTTACATGCAGCATAAGCACGCAGCACATCGCTGCTGCTGTAAATGCCAGTAGCTCTCAATTTTCCAGCTTCAGACTTTCCTATTGGAAGGAGTGCACGAAGGCATCGAGCTGTGCTCTGTTTCCAAGAACCACCACGGGCAGCTAACCAGACCAGAAATGCGTGTGCTCACATAAAACCTTCCAAGAGAGGATGGGAATTCCTCCCTGTCTCTCCAAATCCTTGACATTTCATCCAAGCTCCAAACTCCATTCTTCTAAGAGTAAAATTGACTATCAAATCCTAATATGTAGATACAAAGACCGAATACTCATTGTAATACATGCCCAAAAGGAAGGAGATCCAGTGGGGCCCTGTGGTGGCTTCTGTGCCCCCTAGACCTGCCCATCTCCTCCTGCCTGTGAAGCTGAAATTCCCTGGGCCTCGACCTCTTTATGGGCTTTTGGAGAGCCTGGCCAGTGTGTGGGTACAATAAGCTGTCAGGGTTCAGGATCAAATGCTGTGAGTCTCAGTGTGGTTTCTTCCCACTGGCACTGGAGTCTGGGCCATCATGTAATCTCTGTAGACACTAATTATTTTATTATCTGCGTATATACAACTGACATGAGAGAATAATTGAAAATTTTAAAACATTCAGCATCCAGGACACTTTAATTCTACCAAATTCAGGATGATAATTTTCACACATTGCATGTTTCTCCAGATGTGCATATATTGGCAAGTTTTCAGATTTATTCAATTATCCATTTCTTTATTCACTCATCAGGTATTTACTAAGCATAAGGCACCGTGGCAGGCTTTTAAGGATGCACTGGTCAATGAGAGGCATGGTCTCTGTCCTTGCAAAGTTTGATGTCTAGGGTGTGGTATATCTCTCCCAGGGGATGTTGAATAAATGAATAAACCAGCCTCACAATTTAGTGTCCCTGACATACACTAAGCACCCAGGTGTTGCAGTATCAATGCAGCACCGTGGCTGGAGGAAGTGAGAGTGACAGAGAAGTCGGCAGTGTGGGACTGCAGTGACAGCAGCAGGCAGTAAGAGTGGGAGCAGTGAGAGCAGTATGGCGTAATGGGTGGCGCTTCCTGTACAGCATCTCATTTAAACTAAAACAACCCCACAAGACGAGTCTTAGAATAAGAGTTAATCTCACAGAAGTGAGGATAGATTGGGGCCTACCAAAGACTGGGGAGAGCAGTGGGTAGGGAAGGACAGAAGTTGATCAGTGGGTGCCGTCTTAGTTTCTTTTTCTGTTGCTATGATAGAATACCTCGATAAAAAGTAATTTAAAGACCAAGTAATTGATTTTGGCTACAATTCAGGGGTACAACCATCACATAGGGAAGTCACAGCTGTGGGAGCTGAAAGCAGCTGCGTCCACAGCCAAGAAGCAGACAGCGTGGGTGCTTGGCGCCCTTTCTCCCTTCTTATGTAGTCTGGGACCCAAGACCAGGAATGGTGCCAACTACTTTTAGGATGGGTCTTTCCACCTCAGTTAATGGAATCAACCCCTCAGAGTCATGCCCAAGGATTACATCATCCCTCAGGGTACGTCTAGAGCGGTGGTTCTCAACCTTCCTGATGTTTAGACCTTTTAATACAGTTTCTCGTGTTGTGGTGACTCCCCAACTATAAAATTGTTTTTGTTACTACTTCATAACTGTAATTTTGCTACTGTTATGAACTGTAATGTAAACATTTTTGGAGATAGAGGTTTGCCAACAGGATTGAGACTCACAGGTTGAGAAGCAGTGGCCTAGAGGCTCATATCCCAGGTGATTCCAGGTCCTCTGAAGCTGACAATTGACACTGGTCATCACAGGTACTAAGTCAGTAAGACAGGATTAAGAATTTCTTGAGCTAGGGGATGACTCGGTGGTTAAGAACACTGCTGTTCTTGGAGAAGACCAGAGTTTGATTCCTAGCACCCACACCGAGTGACTCTTAGCTGTAACTCCACTTTTAGGGGCATCCAGCACCTCGGATCTTTAACTTCCAAGGGCACGTGCACTCACATCAACATCCACATAATTTAAAATAATAGTAATAGATTTTTTTAAAGGCTGTCTGTTGTGCTTTTGCTCACTCAGTAGGATGGTTACTAATAATGGTAACACACTTACCGCACAGTCTAAAAAACTACAAAAAGGATTGTGGTTGTTTCTACTATAAGGAAATGTCAGATGTTTGAGATGATGGGCATGTTAGAGTTATTTACGTGTCTTCTGCAGTGTGGATGTATGTGAAAACACCACATGATACCCCATTCATGTACACAATTTTATGTTTTTATGTAGCATTAAAAAAAATGTTTAGCCGGGCGTTGGTGGCGCAAGCCTTTAATCCCAGCACTCGGGAGGCAGAGCCAGGCGGATCTCTGTGAGTTCGAGGCCAGCCTGGGCTACCAAGTGAGCTCCAGGAAAGGCGCAAAGCTACACAGAGAAAACAAAAACAAAAACAAAAAAAAAAAAGTTTAGAGAACTAATCAGTGGATGAGTGCCGTTTGTTGCTCTTGCAGAGGACCCAGTTCAGTTCCCAGCACCCATAGGCAGCCCACACCTATCAACATCTCCAGTTCCAGAGGATACAACCCCCTGTCTGACCTCTGCAGACACTAGGCACTCGTGCGATGGGCATACAGCTATGCAAGCAAAATACTCATATAAAATAAAACAGATAAATCTTTAAAATATTTTTGAAAAGGAATGTTGGGAACTATAGTTATTTAAATGAACCTAGGGGAAATAACATACTGTGTGATCCATGTTACCCCCTTACAAACCTTCCATGAATGGATCCTTTTGTGGAGTCTCTTTTTACCTAACTGAAATTAACTGATTGATATAAACAGATGCACTCAAGAGAACTCAAGAAGCCAAGCCAATAAGTGTACATTTCTACACTAGGGCTTGCCCATATTGTCACATGAGCAACAAATACCAAGTAAGTCATACTCCAGTTGTTTAAGAGCAAAAGCCAGTCCCCTTAGAGTCACCTAATACAATAAAGACTCTGGGAGATGCCTTGTTCTCCAGCAGCAGAGACGGGAGTATTTGTACTGAGCATAGCGTCACCGACTATAAACCCAAGGCATTTGAAGCACCAAATGCTGACCTTGACTCAAAGTTTCATGGCTTAGAAGTGCATCCAGAAGATGCCTGAGCTAGTCAATGTCAAAAAACAAAAACAAAAACAAAAACAAAAAACCAAAAAAAAAAAAAAAAAAAAAACCACCCTAGGGACACAGCTCATCATCTGACCATGGCAAGAAATATTTTCATCTCTTGCCTTAAGTTTTCAAAAGAAAACACCTGATTGTGGCTGCTGATAAAGAAATTACTATATCGTAACACAGTACCAAAATTTCTGGCCAGGTATTTATGGGCAGTCCTGCTAGAGAACAAAATTGCTATGGCAACAGGAATAATTCCAGCATCCTTGGAGAATCAACCTGTCTGGAGTACTGCTGTGTAGAAATACAGACAAAATTGGGTAGGAGCAGAAGGAGAGAAGTAATTTATATCCAGGAAATGCCAAATGTAAGACTGGCCAGGTGTTCTGGTACATGCCTGTGAGCCTAGCACTTGGGAGGCTAAGGTGATTTCAAGGATAGCCTAGGCTACATAGAGAGTTCTAGGAAATATTAGGGTACACACAGAGACCTTGGCTCACAATAAATAAACAAATAAAACTGAAATCTTTTAAAATTAATATCCTGTGTTAACAAGTTATATAAAAATTACTTTTGATAAATAATTTTCTATAAAATTACTTTTGATAAATAATTTTCTATTATCCTTTTGGATAAAGAGAATCAAATGACTGAGATCATTCAAAACATAACCTGGAAGTTGATCCATTTATTATAGAAGTGTATTATTTAGCTCCCTTGCTGTGTGCTCAAATCTACCTGCCTAGTTAAGTGTGATTTGGCTTAATATTATAATTTGACTTTCCTTAGTCCTAGCAAGTCTTATCATATACTTAATATAGAAATATACTAGTGGAAGATAATGAAGAAAAAGACAAAAAGACTGTAAATCAGTCATCTTGAAAAAGAAAAAAAAAATAGAAAACCAAATGCCTCCCCTACTTCTCTAAACCTCTCAAAAGCAGGAAAGTGTGTGTGTGTGTGTGTGTGTGTGTGTGTGTGTGTGTGTGTGTGTGTGTGTGACAGAGCCAGAAGAGTGTCTGGGTTTCTGAAGCTTGAGTTACAGGCAGTTGTGAGCCATCTAACTGGGAATCTAACTTGGGTCCTCTCGAAGAGCACCAAGCACCCTTAACCACTGAGCCATCTTTCCAGCTCCCCCCCTTTTTTCTGCCCAAAATGTATGTTTTTGTTGTTCTTGTCTTTTTGTTTGTTTTTGAAACAGAATTTCTCTGTGTAGCCTTGACTGTCCTGAAACTCACTTTGTAGACCAGGCTGTTCTCGAACTCAAAGATCTACCTGCCCCTGCTTCCTGAGTGCTGGGATTAAAGGCATGCTTTACAACCACATGGAAATATGTTTTAATAAGAAAATTAAGTCTGTATGCAATAAAGGTAATAAAAATGTATTACCATCCAATCACAGAGTGCTCACCTCTGACCCAAAGACTCTGAAATAATTCCTGCAAGCTTCTGGCCCCCATTACACGTGCTCATTGATAACAAGAACTCACCATCTCAAGGGTGATGTTCAACACACAAAGTACCACAAAGGATAATTGAAGCTAACTCCTCATCCTAAGTGTTTGCAGAAGGAGCATGGTTTCTTGCTAGTGGCCAAAGTAGCTAAGTTATCATAAATGTGCAATACAACTAACTCTCTCTCTCTCTCTCTCTCTGTATTTTGCTGGAACTCAAGCCCAGAACTTCACACATGCCAGACAAGTGTCCTATCACTGAACTGCATCTCAAGCTTGAAATTAGTTTTTAAAAATATGAATCATTTTGCAATTTTTAACCAAAAGTTCCTTAAACGACCATGGTGAAGATTTCTTGGGTAGACTCTAGTTAGTATATTTGTAAGCAGCTAACCAGCAACCAGTGCCTTATATTGGCAGCAAAGGCCATCCAAAGATCAAAGTTCACAAATGGAAACATTTTCATTCCTCTCTATTTCCTCTTTGGCCTGGGGAGGTTTGAACCAAATTGCCAGCTGGTAACATGTACAACAACACTAAAATCACACTCATGAACACTGGGATTCATCTTAAGAAAGGAAAAATGGCTGAAAGATTTTATCTTTAGAGGGAATTAAATACAGCTCTGCCTTGCTGGAGAATTATATTAACATCTTTCACCAAACTTTATGAAAAATACTGACAACTGTGTTTATATAGTCAACTAAGTGTCCCGGTGTTACAGTGTTGACAAGGACAGATGTATAGGTATATATCTTATATAGAGAAGCTTATATATGGTGCCATCAATTATGGAAAATGAAGCTACATGAGCTGACAGGGCCCTTACCTTCTCCAGTATGGCGTTGCCTTGGTGGGGACTGATATTGTGCTGGCTGATTTCTCTCTTGTACTTATATTCGTAAACCTGGTCAGTGATGTTGATCAGCAGAGTTGATGGACTGAACGACAATTTCCCACATTCATAGACGGTTCCACTCTCAATATCGGCTGGTGCTGTGGCATATCGTAAAATTAATCCCATTATGAGACCTAAAATGAACAACAGATAATTGTTCTGGAAGAAGGAAACCTAAATCTCCCATAATTGAATGACCCAAACGTTTGATTTGGAACCGGTAGAACTGACATGAAGAAACATGAGGCCATTGCTTGGTTTGAAAATTGTTCACTCACAGATACTAATTCATTGGGATGTGTTATTGGAATAAGTCATGGACACTATTGCCTGAATATTCAGAATATATTCCCATGGTTTTTTCTTCCCCAAATTTGGAGAGGAGGTACCCACCTCTCCTCTCCATTCAAAGTATTCAAAAGAATCTTTACTCTGTGATGAACACAGAGTAACCTGTTTTTGAGGAGATGGATCCCTAGGGGAGGGTCTGTCTTGTGGAGAACTGTCCCTTCTCACTGACATGGTTCATTTATATTTCAGGCCTGGGGGGGAGAGGTGGCCTGTTCTCTTCCTGGGGGCATGACAAAGCAATAGTTTCTCCATTTTTACTGACAGGTATCTGGGACCAACCTGAAGAGGATTTGGTCCAAGGACACAGGTCCAAGGTACAGATGGACTTTGGCTCCTGAGTGATATCTCTGAGCTTCCTCCTGAGTGACATCAA
>CABHPQ010149441.1:0-46945 GCA_902168405.1 Peromyscus aztecus | reverse complement strand
TTTTTTAACCAATAAATTTGCTGAATTTTCTTTTTAAATTGCTTTGTTATTTTGATGACTATCGTATTCTTGAATTTTTACAGTAGTGCTCCCATCAAAGCTGCCCGTGAAAGCTTCAGCTTGAACAGGACTTCTCAGTTTGTAAACAAAACATGGTAGAGAAAAATCAGGTCTGAGAGGCAGCAGACTTGACTCAGACACCCTTATCACACATCCTTCATTAAAAATCTCACTTGACTAATCTTACTTTCAAATGCCATGAACACTGTCACAAATCACTTACAGTTTCCAGAACAAAGAATCTGTTCTGAGGAATATGCAATAATGATTTGGACACCCTCCTGAATTTTTATTTCCTTGGTATAGGATTTCTGACAAGCTATTCTTAATGGAGAAAGGAGTTTCTAATAAAGCTAAAGTGCAACAATTGACTGTAGTGCAAATAGAATTTCCCAGATGACCTATTTCCACCACATTTATTTTTCTTTTTCTAAAAATTGTGCTTTGGCTATTAGATCTAAATGTATAACATGGCCTTTAATACTCTTCAGGAAGATTTTTTTCAAGAGATGCTATATAAATTCCCTACTGTCTCTGTTTCCTCTGGCCAGCAGCTCAGTCACATGGTTGATAAATGAGCTCAGGCTGGTGTTAGAGTTTAACTGCCAATGAATCTCACTTTATTGCAGTATTTATAAAAGCTTTTAAGTACATAGTTAAGAGAAAGTCTTTGCATGGATTGCAATCAATATTTATTAACATGATATAGAGGATCCAAGTCTTCACAGTTCTGTTTTCATTTTGTTTTCCATACAATTTTTGACAGAGAAATTTAATTTTAGTTAATCAGGAAGAACTTTCATATTAAAAATGCTTCCTATATGTTTTTACTGTTGTTAACATTGTGATATTTGGTGTTTTGACTTCTTTTTCCATACACCTTCCTTTGGATACAAGGGAAACCCCCACCCCCATACCCACCCCCACTCCCATCCCCACCCCCACCCTGGGAGTTTGGATCCAGAAACCTGAGTCACAACAATTACCATTTTAAGACCAAAGCACTGTGTTTTCTATTAAACCTATAGAGAAATTAGCAATGTTTTATAACAGCTGTGAGAATTTCTGCATGACCTCATCTGTTTATAGTTCTGACACTTCGAATAACAAATTGGTAAACAGTGTTGGCTTCAGAGGCCTTTTCAGTGTGTGCAGAAGTGGCCTTTGACAAAGAAGAGTCTTTGACAGAAATGGGCTCATAGGTGGATCAGGTTAGAGAGCAAATGATCCAAGAAAAATATTGTCTTGTTAGCACACAAGGATAGATGGTCAACTTTTGACAAACCTAAGTCTTTAGGTTTGTCAACAAGAAAAGAGGAACATTCTTACTCCTAGAAATATAATTCAGCTCTTTTCACTTTTGACCAGTTAGAATTTGAGTTCTACTAGGAGCTCTTTAATAACTGCCTGTGTTATACCAGTGAAGTAGATTACTGGGTTCAATGTCGCTCTGCTCTCATCTGCAGTAGGGTGGAGAAGTTATCCACTGTGGCATAATGACAGCAAACTAGGCATGACAATAGGTTTTGGAACCAGATCATCTGAAAATTGGTTATAGGAAAATCATTTAGCATTTCTTAGCTTTAGATTCCTTGCTGGAAAATAATCTTTCTCACATACCTGCCAGAAAATACAAAAGAAAAAAGAAAAATAATCAGTAGATGGCAAGAGATTAGCAAGAAGTCTAGGTGTTAAATTCAACCTATAGTCTATTTTTGTAAACAGTTTTATTGGAACACAGTCATGTCATTAGTGGACCAGAGATTGATTTTTTAAGCTCTGCTTTATTCAGACAGTCACATCACTGTCTTACATCTTGTACGCATATTATATAGGGATGGTAAACAAACTCAGTCTTCAATAGAAATTTTTATGACAAGAGAAGGAAATATATAGAATGGTGGACCTTTTACAAAGAGAATTTATCAACCGCTGGACTACACAATATGAAGTTCTCATCTATAAAAAATAATCTTAAAAGCAAAATCTTTGGGGTGATCAGATTCCACAAAGAACAGTGTAAGACAGTGATATTTAACTATCGTGAGGCATGCTGCACTAATTTGTTACTTACAAATTGTAGTCAAAACATTAGCATTTGCAAATAATTTTCTTATATTTTGAATTACTGTAGGTTCAAAATGACTGATTCCATAACATTACTTGTATTTGCATGAGAATGCAATTTTAAAGTGAACATGGTAACACCTATGTGCAATAACAGCACTCCACCTCGGAGACTACGATATAATTGTAAGTTGGAGGTAACCTAAGCTACATAGTGAATTCCAGGCCAAAATTATTGATATAGCAAGATTTTTCTCAAAATAGTGGTAATAATGATAATAATAATATAATTGTGAAAGAGACCAATAGAAAGGAGAATGACATTCAGTGTCCTAGGTACCACCTCATCCCTAGCTTTGTCAAGATATTTACAACTTGTCTTCTCACATGTGTCTCAGAAACTACTTAGAATTGTTTTTGCAGGTCAGAGAATGTACAGATAAAATCATATTAAATAATATAGATTTGTATCATCTTAACAGAAATCTTACAACTGCAGTCAGAACACTGATTCTAAGATTAAAAAACACTATCTCTCTCAGTGCAGTATCTTCAATTCTTCCATACATCTTTACCTGGATCTATGATATGTGAACATCTTTGCTTAACAATGTTCAAGGCAGGAAGAAGAAATATGCCAAAATGGATCTTGCTCTTGTTCATAACTCTCTTTTTATTGAAATCATTACTTTTTTACTACTTGGTTAAATTTGCTTAAATAATTGTAAAAAATTATACATACACATACACATTAAAATTCCAGGAAGACACCTCCTTTATTTATTAGCCAGAACAGTTCCTTGGCCAACCCAAGGTTGACACTTGCACAGTGACAGATAGCTGTTAATACCTTATTTAGCCAATCATAATTCATTCCTTGAAAGAAGACACACTAACTAGAGCTAAGAAAAGAAAGGAGGAATGAGTTTTTCATGAAGTTTAATAGTGTCTACAGATAGAGTAACTTGAGAAATGGTTCAAAGGGATTTCACATGGAAGAAGTCTTAAAAATTTTAAGAAAAATGTATTTCCTAAGAAGTAATAAATTATTTTGAGATATTCTGCAACTCAAATATAGACCAGGACTTCTTGAACTTTTCCCACTTGTCACTTCTTTTAACCTATTATATTATTATGAAACAAATAAGTTTATTTAAAACAGTAACATATAATTTTACCATTTATTAATGTTGCTAGGAAATTTGCATTCAACTTTAGACAGAAATGGAGTTTTTTCCTACCTAAATACTTGAAAAATCTTGACTGGATATTTAATATTTCAGGGCATAGAGCATCTTGAATATTTTTCAGAATTAATCAATATTTTGATTACAATAAGCATCAAAGTTGAACATGCCACTCTACACAGCTGTATAGTATAAAATAGCAGACATATATTTATAACAATTTTAGAAATTTTTGGAAATTCTGTACTAATCCCAAAATAAATTTTATTTAATTTTTTAATGAAACTTGCCAGTAACTCAAACAGCAGTTTTGAAAATCAAATGATGTCACTCACTTCAAAGATATGTTAATTTAGTACTTACAGAGTAACTATCAGCTATTGAACATTGTTAAACAAAGATGTACAGACATCATAGAAACATTAGGGACATATGGAAGAGTTAAAGAAACTGTACTCATAGCTATGGCATTGTTTATCTTAGTATCAGTGCAAAGGAATGATCAGAAAATACTTAAAAGTCTTTGTTTTCTTTTTTTCTTTTCTTTTTGCTTTTTTGAGACAGGGTTTCTCTGTGTAGTTTTGGAGCCTGTCCTGGATCTTGCTCTGTAGACCAGGCTGGCCTCGAATTCACAAAGACCTGCCTGGCTCTGTATCCCCAGTGCTGGGATTAAAGGCATGCGCCACCACCGCCTGACTAAGTCTTTGTTTTCTATAATTAAACATACATTGCATCAAAGTAGAAAACTTTCTATGTGCAATAAAAAGCACTGCAATTTATAATATACTACAGTCTTAAAACTGAGTCTTTGAGTTTCAGGCAGTGTACACTGCTATTGTAGTGTGATGGCAGATGCATTGTAAAATGCCCACATTAGGTATCAAGAACCAATTTGGAGTGAAGGCATACCATACAACATAAACTCTCACTACCAGAAGCACTTAAGATTTTTTTATGTATAATCTTTTGTGTTAGGCTGACTTTTTGAAGCCCATTGCCTATGGTGGGACACCTTGCACAACCTTGATGCAGGGTGAGAGGCTTGGACCTACCTCAACTGAATGTACCACGCTTTGCTGACTCCCCATGCCTTACCTTTTCAGAAGAGGAATGGAGGGTAGGTTAGGGGAAGAAAGGCTGCGGGGGGGAGTGGGAGGAAGGATGAGATGGGGGTACGGGGTTGGTATGTAAAATGAATAAAAAATTTCTTAATAAAAAAAGATTTATTATGTAGTTGATTTTGAATTAATTTTTAGTTGTTAAAGATTAAGAAATATTTTAATGTTGTTAAATTATTCATAACTCCCCATATTGGATTATGACTTTTAAGTTAAAGTCTCTAGGTCACTAATCAATGAAATGTACTAGTGCAGAATTTATCAACCAAGAAACTTCTTTATCAGCTCCTTTGGCAAGAGGGTCTAAGGTCAAGCATGTTAGTGTGATTATTTAATCTTGGCAACTTGGTACAATTTAGTCGACATGGAAACAAATATTTAGATACGTTTATAAAGAATTATCTAGATTAGGTCAATAGATGTTGGAAAATCCACTGTAATATGAGTGGTACCAATCCATGGGTTGGATCCCAGGATTAAATTAAAAATAGAAAATGAGATGAGTACAAGAACCCCTCTCTTTCATTTTCCTGCAGCCTCACAGTGTTGCTGCCATGACTTCAATGCAATGATTGAAATGACCTTCAAACTAGGAGCCAAAGTAATCCCTCCTTTAAATTGTTCTTGTCACAGCAACAAGGCAGTAGCTAATGCCATTGCAGAAGTGTTGCAGATCATATCCTCACACCTACATTTCTTCTGCATTAATTGGTTTAAGAGTGTCTGGTGAATCTTTGAGATAAAGCACATCCTAAGTTTTGTTTTCTTTGATTTGCATATTTACAAGAGTTTACTTGTGCTCATAGGCATAGAAACTCTGTGGAAAATGACCTAGATTATAGTCCCTAAAGTTGAGTTTAGAAAGTATATCTTTAACACCTGGTGATAGAACATATCAGCTGCAAAGAGTGCATGATGGACTTTCTCGTGATTGTATATCTGAGCTCCAAATTTCCTCTGCTGCCTCTTGTATAGAAATGCTAGGGATAATGAAAATGCCCAGTGACTTCAGACACACTATTAACTGGAAAAGGGAGTCATTAGGATTGTGAAACACTTTAAGTATAGCATACAAACACAAACTGCTAGGTTACTAGAAGCCTAGCAATTCTTAAAGCACAAACCTTTTCTGCCTTGTTACCTTAAAGTCCCATCTTTGACTCTCTGGGTTAGAATTAGAAGAGAGGAAGATCAATGGTTAAGGTTCAGATGCCTTACTTCTAAAACTATATTTTTAGTTTTCAAAAATTTCATTTATTTTTCTTAGATTGAGCTATTCCTCTTGGTCCCCTCCTTCACCCCAAGCCCTGTTTGTTACATGCTTCTTCTTCACAACACTGCAAGTGGAAATAACATGCATTTTTGAATTTAGTAATCTAGGCTCAAATCCTATTTTTATATGAGCTAGCTATCCTTCCTCATTTATAGAATGCAAATAACACTTATCTCAAAATAATGTACTTGAGAATTATATGCTAAACATATAAATTGTGTGTCATCCATTTAGACTAAAGTGTTTGCTGCTTTCCATATTATTTGATCTATAGCTATGAAGAATGATAAGAAACATTTACTGAGAGCTGATGGTTTTCCAAGCATTGTGTTAAATGCTTTATACTAATTATCTCATTTAATGTTCATTAGACATTGTTGGGTAGGTGTTATTACTAGCGCCAGAGGGCTTATGTAGCTAAATATCCTCACAGATACAAATTCTCTATAAGATTTCCTGGTGCATAACCTCAGCAACTAGATCTCTATAGCAAAAAAAAAAAAAAAAAAAAAAGAATTGTCAAAAATGTGTTTTTGTAGTACCTAAATTTTATATGAACCCATGGCTAAATGATTTTCCTGTCTTCCTTGGAAATGTAGACTGCTTTGTCTCGGATACAATGTGAGCATAACTCATGTGTTTCACTTAAGATATTTCTGTTTTTGATCCAGTGTTGGAGATGGAATCTAGGGCTTTGTGTATGTTAGGCAGGCTGTCTACCACTGAGCTATACCTCCAACCCCATCTATGGTTTCTTAGAAGGCAGGTGGTCCTGCATGTTTCCTTTCTCTTTCCATCATCTGGTCACAGAGAAGGCGTAAATGGCAGAGAATGGAAGGGCCACCATGTAGAAGTCTAGTTCTCAAATTTTCAGGCGGAAAATAGTTATTTGCCTGCCTCAGTGTTTGAGTCTAGGTAATGCAGCAATTTATCCTTCTTTAATGAAGATAATCATAAAGATTTTGAACAACAGTGTTTCAATTATAACTTTTTGTCATCATTGTTCGGGTCATAATAGCATTAGCAGCTAGCAAACTGTGTACCTTTTGGTGTGCTTTCATTTAGAAAGCCATTTTCTACCCTCCCCCTCCTTCTATCTTTTTCAGTTCCTTCCAGAATCCCCTAATCTACTGTCTTGTCTTTTCATCATGGCATTTCCTTCCCATTTAAGTCAGTGTTTTCTCTTGTCACTCTCTCCTTCCTGTCTACTTAACTCAACCTCCGTCAATCCCCAAAGTATCATCCTCTTCTGTGATATAGTTTGTTTTCATTATGGGATGATACACACATATTCATGGAATGTATCTTCATGACAATGACACCCTAATCCTATTCTCTTGAGCTCTCACAATGCTCAAGAAATATGTGAAAGAAAAATAAAGGGCCAAAAGTAAAACAACAATGGCAAAAAATAAACTGTGCTTTATGAGCTCACTTTCTAGCCAAGAAGAAATGCAATAAAGATTGCCTGTGCATATGCTCATAACTTTCACAAAAAGACAGAAAGAGCTAAACAGAATATAGAGCCCATGAAGTTCAGATATTGCAGAATAGGATTTCAAAGCTCATATCCAGTTTCACATAAGTCAAGATAGATTAACAGTATGTGCACAGAATGCTTCTAAAACTAGAAAATAATGACTCTTGCATATTATCACGGGCTTTGTCGTGGGTGCCCCTCTTCTCTTATAAAGGGAGGAGGGTAAATAAGGGTAGTTCCCTGGGGTGGGAGATCATCTTTACATCAAATTGCTCTGCCCACAGAGTTCAACACAAGTGCCTACCTCAGAGCAGCCCACTCATGCATAGATCTGGCACTTCTCCTTTACGGTAGAATAAATATTGTATTTCATATTTTTAATGGAGGCTTTTGGGCATGACCTCCTCTTTAAATATTAGCTTTTGTTCTTTATACTAATATAGTAAAATCCTCTGGGACTAACTTGAAACCTATGACTTGACTCATTGTTTCCAATTTTCTTGCTACACCTTTTGAGTTCTGATGCCTGTATGGATCCATTGTTTGCTCTTCCATGGTTACATTCAGTCTAATTCTGAAATTTTATTGATTCTAGTCAGTCTAATTCTGAAAGCCCTTCAACACAGAATTATATTGATAAAACACATGTGGGTCTGAGGGTATCTCTTATCAATACAGAACATGTGGGAAGGGAAACAGCCATTTGGACAAAGTTAGCCTATGATCAAATAAAATAAACTGGAATGTGAAAAGAATGTCACAACAGCCCTAATAGCTTTAACATCATCCATTCTAGCATCAGGTAACACGAAATAGTGAGTAGTCCGCTGCCTTGATTTAGAATCTCATTCTCTTCTTGCCACTTTGTCATCATGGTCAGATCACTTCTCAGAGATGAGCTTCTTTTGGGGGGAAGCAATGGTAATGATTCACAGCCACAGGCTGTGGTCTGGAGCTAAGAATAATAACCATGTACCAGCTATCAAACTGGATGCAAATAGTCACTGTTCATAATCATTGGAGATGTCCTTCATTCAGCTGAAACTATCAGACTGTTCTAGCTGACCAGTCAAGAGATAGCAGTGTGTGGTATGTGTCAATGTCACATTTTCTTTCCTGGTCATAGACACATGTGTGAATCATTAATGATGAAATAGTGAAGTTTCAGTCTTTAATTGCAGCATCTGGAAGAAAATACCTCTTTAGTCTTCTACATTGCTTCAGATTACTCTCATGGCCCTTCCCTGTAGAAAGACCTAATTATTCAATGTTTTCTTAGAGTTTAGAATGTACTCAAACACTTTGATATAAATATCATTTCATGGAGTCAGAAATATGGTTTTATGTGCTTAGAAACAAAGAATATCAATTGAAGCATCATGCTACTCCCAATGATTAAATAGAAGTATCGACAGAGGCCTAGATTGTGATGATCACTGTTTATCATCATCTATATCCCAACACAAGAAAAAAATCAAATGAACTTGTTTCTATCACTGTATATTTTCAAGACAGTGGTAATAGATCTCTTACAAGTATACAAAAGACTGTATGTAGACAAGTGACCACAAAGGACAAGACCTTGTCTCTTCCCAACCAATGCTTGCAAAATCTCAATGAATATGCTAAGGGATGCTTTTTGCAGAAACAATATATAGGGTCACTCAAAAAATGTTGTATCCATGATGAGAAGAGTCAACACTGTAGTACTAGTAAACAAGTCCTAGAATGGCTATGACAAAATGCAATTATTTCCACTTATGTCATCTAAAATTTACCTCTGATGCTTGTTCTTAATATTCAAGCCCCATGGACAAAGAAACTGTAGGTAGTTTCTATGATTCATACTCCTTAGAAAATCAATCCAAGAGAACACAAGGCAAGAGTGAAAAGCTAGAGTTGAAGACAACAAACTAGGAATATATTAAAGCTGTGTGAAATTTCAAACAGAACTTAAAATTTCCCTTGATTGCCTACCAGAATTGATGGTACAACCTTGTTGCTGAAAACAACATACTTGTGTCGCAAAATATGGAGAAATCAATTTGATACTGACTAGGAAGCTTTCTTCCTGTTGGCTGGCTTTCATACTACCAGAATGTACTTTGCAGGATGCTGGGGGCAGAGGCCAGTAATCAACAGTCTTGCATAACCGTGATCCTTGTGAGTCATAATAACAACTGACATAGCAAGATGCGCCCATGAAGGCAATAAAATGGTAATTTCTCATTGTAAACACTTATGTGAATTTTTCCCCTATGTCAACATCCTTAATGGTATGCAAGCCTATGTTCAATTTCCTCACCATCCACTCCATACTCCATCAATACGTTTTTCCTGAAACACAAACCTGAGTGTCCCTTGCAATTACTTAAAGTCTTTCAATTGATTTCCTTTTTCTTCAATACACAATCTCATGGTTTGAATAGTACTTGTTTGAAACCTGAAGAGTCCAAATCCAGGGTAAAGATAGCTGGAAAACTAGAAGGACTGAAGGAGTCCGCTCTTAATCAATTACACTTGATCAATAAAAAAATTATTTTTAATTTTATTTTTTATGTTTTGGTTTATTTTGTTGATATTGTTGTTTTCTACTTAACAAAGCTAGAGTCAGCTGGGAAGATGGAACCTCAATTAAGAAAATGCTTCCAGCAGATCATTATGGCTATAATCTCTGGATCAGGGAATTAATGCCACAACAATAGACACTCATGATGCTTATGATCAAAGCTCTCTCCACCATGCTTGCCAACAGGCACCAAAAAAATGAGTAGGAAGATGGGCTTCCCTGTTTATTCATGTTCCAAGTTTTTTTTTTCAGAGAGAATGATTTGTGGATCTTATTAACTGAAAGAGTCAGAAAGGAAGGCTCAGTAGAAGGTCAGAATTGGTATATGCATACAAGGTATATATATTTGACATGAACTAAAGAAGTCAGCTACATTTTCCATTCTTCTCCATCATTACTTTCCTTCTCTTCAGCCCTCTGATGACTTGTAATTTTCCAAGTGAGTTAAATACCAGAGTTACTCTACTTCTGCTTACATTATCCCTGAAAAACCTAATTCTCAATGTCTGGTCTATAGAGCTTGCATTCTTTCTTAATGACCCACTTTGAGTAGCACTTTCTCTCAAATCACCAGCCAGAAGTAATCACTTCTCTCTTTCTATCTTCTTTAATCATTTATTGTGTGTTGCTGACAGAAATCCAATTCATCTTCTATTTTAGTGTTGGCAACCCTTACCCTGAAAATATACTTAGGTACTCCCAAATGAAAACATTTTCATGTTCCTTCCATATCCTTTCTATCTGACTGAGACTCTGACATATACAAGTGCATGCTGACAAAAGTGAATCAGTTAAGCAGAACTAAAATTCCCTTGTAACAGAGTTGCTCATAAAGTGAGGTAGACCCATATGTATTCATTTCCAAACAGGTTATGAATGCTCAACCCATTACAGAGAATGAAATAACTACAGCAAAGAAGAGAATGTTGGCATCTTATAAGAGGATAATGTAAAACATAAAATCTCCCCCTCATTCTCTTTTTTCAGAGGAGGCTAGAATATGGAAATCCATCAAGCTTTAGTGCCTAGGCTGCTATTTATATATCTCCCTCTTGTGGTAATTAGAGAGACTTCATTTTCTTCAACAGTCAGAATTTAATGGAAACAAGATGCATTTCATTTTTTAATAAAACCTCCAACATTCATATGATTTGAAGTATATATTACAGCAAGTTTTGGCCATATCTCTTTAAGACTTTAGACGTGAACATAGATAAAAGGAATATATATTTAAAATTCTGATGGGTTCTTTCCCCTCAGTGACTTCTGTTACTTGATTTTTTTTCTTTATCAGTAAAAACATATATTTTAATAAAGATGCAGGGCAGATGTCAAATATTTTAGGACATGAAGATTCTTTCATAGAATATTTTTTCTTTCAGAATATAACATGCTTTAATTATTCCCTTTGAAAACTGTACCATCTAGACTGACTAGTATATTGGATTTGCCTTTATTGATGGCCTTTGAAATTGATCACAGGATAATGTTTTGGCTTCTCCTTGGGGAAGGCTATTTCTTGTGCTCTCGGTATGCCCTCTGCAGTTATGAATTACTGCACAATAACCCCTGCTAATCTAGAATCTCCTTGCTCTGTCTGAATGTACTTACTTTATTTAAGGTTTCCACTTACAAATATTTATTGTCCGCCATGATGAAGAGACCTTTCAGTACAGAAATGAAATAAACCAAGAGATTCTCTTCAAATGGCTTATAATCTAATGTAGGTGATAAGCTATGTGCCTAATAACTACAGTACTGAGAAATACTGTAAAGAAATAGACAAAGACAAAATTCCATGGTTCTTTCTCTGTTAGTTTACTTTTATGTCTATCGTGTTTTCCCAGCATGTGTGTGCTTTTGTCCTTTGTCCTATGAAGTTCCTCACCTCCTGGTTGGAAGCCACCATGTGGCTTTTGGGAATTGAGCCCTGGTCTTCTAGAAGAACAGCTAGTGCTCTTAACTGCTAAGCCATCTCTCCAGCCCAAAATTTAGTGGATCTTATTATGAATAGAAGATCATATACAAGTTATTTTTTACATTTTGGTCTCTTATTTTATGTTTTAAAGTATAAAATATAGAATGTTTTTTGAAATGAAAATGGTTTAAAGGATTAATTAACCACATGAATTATAGGTGAATATATTTTTCACATTTATCTAAATTAGTCCTATGTAGTATTTTCCCTGAGATTATAATTGTATTATTTCCCTTTTTCACTGTTCTTCCTCTGAACCGTCCTATATATAAAAGCCTTGCTCTCTCTCCCAAATTCATGATCTTTTAAAAAATTGTTCTCAGCATTTTTTAGACATCTGTCTTGGGTTTGGGCATCCTGAGCTTTCACGACAACAGCATGACCATTGATGTCATTGTTCTCCTCATGTTTAGGTGAGAGTGTTGGCGATACATCATAGGAGTGGCTCCTTTGACATTTCTAGCAGACACAATCTTATAGCCAATTTCCTCTGACTCTAACAATCCTTCCGACTACTCTTACACAGTGGTCCCTGAGCATTGGGTGCAGGACTTGTGCCTTAGCTGTATCAGTTAAGACTGAACTCAACAACCCTGCATTTTTAGTTTTACTATTCTCCAAAGGTTTCTGTCTGTTCCAAAAAGAAGTTTCCTTGGTGTAGCCTGACAACTATACTTATCTGTGGGTATAAATATAAATATTTAGAATGTAGTAAAAGATTGTAGTGGCTTACTAAAATGGTGGTTATAAGCTCTCTTCCAAGATTCATGACTTCACTAACCACAGGTTTTGTCTAGATTTCCACTACTAGGTATGGACTGCCTCTTATTGAGTCAACCTTAAGTTCAAGTGAAAAGCTTTGGTTACAACCTAGGTATGTATGTGTACCAGTACTTCACCCTTAGGGTTAATATGCCACTCTGGTTGTTGTGGTACACAGGCATCATAGTTGGGTTTAGCCTATTTGTTGCATGGCTAGTTACGGCACCATGAAAGCTAGCCCCCTGGGAGGAACATTTATGGTCAGATCTGACTCAGGTCCAATGTACAAAGTGCAATGTATCTCAGGAATAAGGACTTACTTTCCATCTCTGAGAGGCAGGAAAACCAAAAATAATGGTCTATAATGTCTGGGAGTCTCGTGGACAACCCTGACCAATGACTTAAAAGAGAACTCTAATGCCTAGTGCTGAGGGTTTTTGTGAGATCCTCTATGGTTCTTGTGGGGAGTCTTTGTCAGCCCCAATAGGAAAATTCATTTAAACAATATATGTATATGTACACACAGACTTATGTGTATTATAAGTACTCTTAGTAGACAATCAGTAGTTTGATTCCTATGACATTTTGAAACATCCTTATTATTGTTTTATCCTTTTTTATTTCTTATATATTTATTTCCCTCCCATAAATATGATTAAAGCCCCCCATTTCTTTACTCCACTCTCCAGATCACTTGTGTACTCTATTTTCCCTTCTCTCAGAGCTCTCCTCCTTAAAATTGTACTTTTTTATTTTCCTGGATTCTGCAGCTACTCCAGACTTTATACTCAAGATTTTTGTGATGAGATCTAGGCATATAGACTTCTTTTTTTCATTATGTGTCCAATACTGACAGAGCAGATTAGGGCAGAAGATAGGATATATAGATGTGTTGGGTCTAGAATTTGGATGTTTTAGGTCAAATGGATGTTAGGTGGACATAGGGGTCTGGATTAATGTGCAGAATATGCATTCTGCTGCAAACCTAGAGTTTAGAAGTATATCTGAGGATAAAGTGTGTTCAAGGTGGGAATGATCAAGTGAACTCATTCAGCTAGACTGTGAAAAAAAATGTGTAGGTTCTGGCTCGGTGGAGAAGTTAGATGTGACATGGGAATCACCTGTGGTCAAGGGCAGGAAGAGTAGGTTCTGGAAGAAGCCTAGAGGTTGGTTGTGGCACAGGTAGGTGTGGCCAGTCCAGACTGGACACTGGATATTGGACCTGAACTAGATCTACAGCCTTGGGAATGAGTCATAGATGGGAAGATTGGGAAGACTTACCCATCAAACCACTGGAGAAGGATATGCTTTGTAAGATATATTTTTTCTATTTTTTTTATATTTTCAGATCATCTTTATTCACAAGAGGAAAATGACAGAACCAAACCTGATAGCCATCAACAGGCATGCATCCTTCAATATGGATGATTTATGTAGACATTAAAATAAATTAAATCAGTAACATGGAGAATACATAGTATATAATTCCAACCATGTGTGGTACTCATCAGGGTCAAGTTCATGGATGCAAACAATGTCCATACAGCTTACCAGGTACTGAATCTAGGGAGGAATCATTCAGTATGTACACAACTCCAGTTTGGGATGGTGAAAATATTCTGGAGACAGTGGACACTGCAGCACAACACTGTAAATGCATTTGATGACATCAAATTGTCCACTCTCAAGTGTTCATGTAATAAATCTACATCCAGGACATTTTAAATTAAGATATTAAAAGCAATAAAACACAGTTATGAAGAAATTAAATGCTAAAACATGTGGGTAGCTAATAATGACTAAAATATATACACATTAGTGTCCATGTGATGATTTTAAACTAAATTCCTATAATACAAACTTGAAGTATCCATTCATGAGGCTAAGCTATCACACATGTTTATATTTTTGTTTGTGAGCTTAGCCTTGAATAGCTGAGACATCTCTTCACCTCAACCCAGGTTTATATAATTTTCCCAACTATTGGAAATTCCTGAAACTGTGTGCTAAATTAGTACATATTTTAATCTCAAGGTTTGAAACTCATAGTGAATTTAGTGTTAAAGGAGTTAATTACAAATCTTATATCATTTATGGGAAGGAGAGATGACCATAAAAGGCTCCTCCTTATGTGTTGTCCTTAGATAAATGGTATTTGAGCCATAGTATCTAAGTCACAACTGATGACAGTCCTCATTTTGCCTTTGTATTTCAAAAAGGAGGGTTAAAATTAGCATTAACACATGATTTTGGATTGACAGGTGGTGGTAGAAGACTTTATATGTGGATAAATATAGTCTAGGACTAAGAGATATCTGTATTTTGATGTTCTATAATACCCTTTTGAAAGACTATTCCAAATGTCCTAGGAACACTTTCCTTCATTAAAGATCAATGCATTAAGGGTTTAAGAGACAAAAAGATCATTTTATAAATGACATAGTAGAGATTGCAAAGGAATTGAGCAGTTTAATAATTAACAGTTTCAGCAAACAGGACTGAACTCTCCAATACCTACAGAGACATGACAGGTAAAGTAAATAAATAATGCAATTTAGGTCCAGCTGCTGAGGACCATATCTGAGAACCATGGTCAATCAGATAGCACTCATTACTAATATATGGAATTTTCATTTCTCATCCCCAGTGAACATTCCATACAGAATAGAAATACTATCATTTCTCAAAGGTGTCATAAATTCCCATTTTCTTCCAGTGGCTATTAATTCAAAACAATTTAAAGTACTATGTAGATACATAGAGCCTTAGCAAATCAAACACAAGCATCTGACCTCTAGGCCATTGAGATGTACTCTTTCAGGCTCTGTGCTTCTCTTTGTAGCACATGCAAACTTCTAAAAGTTCCTTCCATTTCAGTAAAAGTGATAAAAAAAATAGATGTTACACTATAATCCAAGTCTTACAGTACCATGGGAGCACAGAGGAGAGAAATACATTTCTAAAGGATTATGTAAACTTGCCAAGAGAAAGCAAAATATGAGTCTAATGTGGAAGGGATACTCATTTTCAAGTTATGTGGAGACAGATAAGCAAAAGGATCAGATAAGCAAAAGGATCCGTGTCTGTGAAGAACACCGAAATACAATGGTGGCCTCACGAAAGTCAGAAACTCTACCAGGACAAGAGAATTGTCTGTTTGTGTTTAGTCAATTTTCTCCAAGAATGAACACAAAAGAGTCTTCCAAAATTACCTTTGACAAACTAGAAGGCACAAGGATCTGATTTATACTAACATTAAATAAATTTCCTTATTTATCAATAGGAATTGTAATTTTCATACAGGCACAAACCCTTGATTGACTTAAATACATCATGCAGTAGCAATATTCTTAGGATAAGAAGAAAAAAATGAAATCTCCTTTTGAAAGTCAAATATATCTGTTTTAGTTTGGTTTCTTTGCTGTGATGAACACCACAACTAAAGGCATTCTAAGCATATAAAGGCTTTGTTTCAGCTTATGCTTCTCATAACAAGTCATTGCTGAGGGAAGTCAGGGCAGGAACCTGAAAACATAGAGAGAGGCTGCTTACTGACTTGTTCACTAACTCTTGCTAAGTTATCTTTCTTATACAGTCTGGGTGCACCTGCTCAGGGGTAATGCTACCCACAGTGGCTAGGCCCACCCACTTCAATCATCAATCAAGAAAATTCCTCACAGACGTGGCCACAGGACAATCTGATCTAGGCAAGTTCTCAAATTAGGTTTTCTCTTCCCAGGTGACTGGAGGATTTTTTCATATTGTCAACAAAAACTAATCGGCATAATATCTAAACTTCAACTACACACAGGCAATGAATTCTAGTAATAAAATAATCATTTCTTGGCTATTCTCTTCCATTTATCCTTTTGTGCTTTCTTCTTTTTTTTTTAATTCTCTGACCTAATTGTCTCTATTTAAAAAAAAGAAATCATTAGGAAAGAGCACAACAATTGGTTCTCCAGTGTCAAATGGTCAGCTCCAAAATAAATAAATATAACATTACCCAGACTGAGCAGGATATATTTAGGAATATAAATGTATAGATATGCACATATATACATGTAATAACAAGTAGTGTAAGAAGACAAAAACACCATGAGTTTGAAGGAGAGCAAAGAAGGGTATATTGGAGGGTATAGAAGGGGGAATGGGAAGGGAGAAATGTAATTATAAGTTCAAAATAAAATAAATAATAAAAATAATTTTAAATATCAGGCTATACATCTACTTGTGCACACATTACCAGCATTCAGGTGGCACCTCAGCTCTAGTGGTGAATTCATATTTCTGAGAGTTCAGCTATCGTATTTGATTTTACCGCTACTGTGAATACAGTGAATAAGTGAAACATTTCAAATTCAAGAGGACTGATCATTCAGACTGCCTTGACCATAAAGGGTATTGAATCATAACCCTCTTTTCACAGAGGCTAATACCTAAGGTGAGTACAGTTTATTCACTTACACTGTAGACAATAGTTCTCAGCTCTAATAGTACTGATACAACTAAACACTTTCTAAGAAATGATATGATATCAAAATGCTTGACTTTAAGCAATGCAGTTTAAAAATTCCTATTAGTTTGTTCTTGGACCAAGAAATGGATATGGAAAAATAAACTGACATGTAAAGTAGTACAGAGACACAATAAATACTACAAAGAGGTGAAAATAACTTTTTGCCTTTAATTTTCAAAAGTCTAAGTCTCTCTCTCTCTCTCTCTCTCTCTCTCTCTCTCTCTCTCTCTCTCTCTCTCTCTCCCTCTCTTCCTCCCTCCTTCCCTCCCTCCCTCTCTCCTTTCCTCCCTCTCCCCATCATCTCTCTGTGTCTGTAAACCAGAGACCAATGTCTGGTTTTGTTTATTTTGTTTTCAGCTAGTCTTTCACTGGACCCGGAACTTGCCATTTCCTGTCTCTTCCCCCAGCAGCTCTGTGGTTAGAGGTCAACACTACCTTGCCAGACTTTCCCATGAGTTCTGGAAACCCTGGAACAGCAGTCACTTTACCCACTGATCATTACAACAATCCCCCAATTATCCACTTCAAGATTTACAAATCTCATTCAGAAAAATACTTTTCTCTATCTATCCTCTACCTAACCTCACATGTGCACGGTACTCTGAAATTTCCCTCAATGTCTTAGACTAAATATGTAATGACAAACTTTTGCCCTGAAAATGAGTATTTCAAGATACACCGTCCCCAATACTGGAATTTCTCAAGCAAATCACCCCATTTGGATACCTTCCCTTGATGTATGTGAGCATATTAGATGCACAGTGCATCAATTGTTTGCAAGCCTTTTTGCCTGTGCACTATTGCTGTCACCCGACACATAGGAAAAATGGAGACACCCTTATTGTGGTCAACAACTCAGATTTATTGATGTACTGTGACCAAGAGTTCCTTTTTTTTTTAAATGCTGGGCTCAGTCAGAAGTAGCAGTTCCTTGTGCTTTGATGAGTTCGGAGATCCACCTGTGGAAGAGTGCACAGTATAAGTCAATACTTAAAAAATTTGACCCAATAAGTTTCAGTGGGACTGACTATATATACCTCCTTAGTGTGTTCTGTGACTCTGCTCATTATAATCCTGTGTTCTACATTGATCTTTGTAGCTGTTTTCAAATATGCCCATTTTCCCCTGTAAGTTATATATAGTTAAATGTTTTCTATGAATCTAATAAATGAGATCCATTCATTTGTTAAAAACGGGAAAAAAGTTATAATGGCTGAAATAATTCTACTTGAAACATCAACATATTTGGGGTAGAACAAGCTTAAGGTGCAGAATGCCTCCTAAAGGCAAAACCATTTCTCTTTTCATGTTGAGTCTCCAGAACTATTTTACAAATATTTTTGTTAAAAAATTAATCTTCCCTTACCCCCAAGACAAAGCTATTCCAAGCACTTTTTCCTTTCATGTGGTTTAGGGGAAAAATTCAGTCCATGTATTTCTTTCTTATTTAAACCTATATTATTACATTGTTTAAGGACACTTTGTCTCATAGCCAAAACTCTGACATTCTGAATAAATATAAATCAGTGTTGAAGAGTGAGAACTTGTCTAAATCCTAGCTTTTCATGTCTAAATCAAGGTCATGTTGTGAAGCCAGAACCCTCCCTAGGATAGTTTGTATGGTAAATTCAACCCATATGTGGCCTGAGAGCTAAGAACAGCTTTTGTATTTTTAAAATAATATTAAATAATAAATAATATACAGAGAATAATATATAACACTAAATGTATAATCTACAATCCTAAAATATTTACTATTTGGCTCACTGCAGAAAAAGTATTCTAACCTTTAATCGAGGGGGGAAAAAGCCCTCTCTGGTTTTCAGAGCCTTATGAAAATTCTCAATACCGTTCATGACCACTCATGTTTACAAAGTAAACTGTAGTAGAGATAATTCAGAAGGGGAGAAAGCTGTTATCCATTTGAATTTGTGGTGCATTTCGTGTATTATCTTAGCCTGAGTGTGCCCAGATGTGGCCAATGAGACAAAAATTAAAGTTCAAGAGGTTTTTTCTGGAAGGTAATTCCAGGATACACTGATAGAAGAGGGGCACGATAAGTAGGATGGTGAGAAGCCAGTAATTGGTGCATTATAAAGTAAAATTTGCAAGGTGAGTAAATGCATTTTAAATCTGAAGATGGATTTCAGTAGAAGACAGATATTTCCGATAATGTTGGAACACAGATAGTAGCTAGGCATGGTAAGCCATAGTCTCTAGAGAGCACACTGGAGACAGTTATATAACAGCTATTAGAAGAGTTGGATGGTGCTTAAATATTCACAGCTCTAATTGCAAATCAGAATGGGATACAAAGCAAGAGAGGAAAATCTAGAGTCCACTCCAGAGGAATTGGTGGGTCAACTTGAGGTTTAAGTAACATCTAATCCCATGGAGTATTAACCCCAGATACTGGGAGACACAACTCAAAATACATAAGTTTAAAAATTTTACATGTTACTTTCAATAACAAACATTTTCAAGAGTAGAAAAGGAGAGATCATTTAGACAAGGGGTATGAAGCTACACTTGCATAGATAAGAGGTAGATTATTGAATCTACTCTGAAAAAAAGATATAGAAATAATAGGATAAAAGGGTAGATTATTGAATCGACGAGAAAAGAAAAAAGAGAATATGGATATGATAAGATAAAAAGGTAGATTATTGAATCTACTTTTATAGAGAATCTACTAGTTTTAAATACTTTACATCAGATTGGATTTTTGTATATTGTATACAAATTTTGTATTGGACTCACCAAAATAGGAAAAATAATGAAAATTTTTCTTTTCAGGATCCCACAACTATGATTCCACATGGACTTGTACTATGATAAAGTGATCAAACTGATTAATACCACTCAAAGATCGACTTTGGACTACAAACTGCTCAGGACAATTTTGAGATGGCTAGCTGATATGATCCAGCCTCACAGACAACACGAGCAAGGACTTGGGACAAGCCATGAATTTTTGCATTATTCAGAGACTGGATAACAAATGATACTGCTACCTCTCCCAGGACTTGACAATTAACCCAAAAATTTTCTTTTCAAGATCCCCTACAAATATCTTTGCCCCCAGAAAGCAGGAAGTAATTTTAAGAACACGATACCCACATTCACAAGAGGTGGGTGTTTTCAGTCATTTAATGAGTTATGGATATTGTCATTGTTTACAATGGTTGGTTACAAGTTGTTAATTATTAATGGTCAGGAAAAAAAGCTAAACAAAGGAGATTAGAATCAAGGTTCTTGTTTAAAAAAAGAAAAAGTAAAAAGAGGATATAGATAAGAGGTAGATTATTGAATCTACTCCAAAAAAAAGATATAGAAATAATAGGATAAAAGGATAGATTATTGAATATACTTTTATAAAGAAACTACTAGTTTTAAATATTTTACATTGGATTGGATTTTTGTATATTGTATACAAATCTTGTATTGGAGTCACCAAAATAGGGTAAATAATGAAATTTTTTGTCTGAATTTGTCAAACGTTAATGGACTGTACATTGTTATTGCATATAATGGAGTTTTTGTCTGAATCTGTCAAATGTTAATGGACTAGACATTGTTAATGCAATTCTTGACTGTATATATTATAGTTATTGTACTTATTTTATATAGTTTGTCATATTAGTTATAGCTTTTTATATTAAAAAAAGGGGAAATGTGATGTTTTATATGTGTATCCTAATAAAACTTATCTGGGGTCAGATAACAGAACAGCCACTAGATTAGATGTAGAGGCCAGACAGTAGTGGCACACACCTTTAATCCTACCATTCCAGAGGCAGAGATCCATCTGGATCTCTGTGTGTTCAAGACCACACTGGAAACAGCCAGGCATGGTGACATACACCTTTAATCCCAGCACTTGAGATCTCATGTCTTGCTTGGGAAAGACACATACCTTTAATCCCAGGAAGTGATGGCAGGAAGCAGAAAGGTATATAAGATGTGAAGACCAGGAACTAGAGGCTTTTTGAGCTTTCAGGCTTTTAGCAGCAGTTCAGCTGAGATCAATTCGGATGAGAACTCAGAGGCTTTCAGTCTGAGGATTTGTAGAAACAGGATCAGCTAAGGCGTTGTCGAGGTGAGGTTGGCTGTGGCTTGTTTTGTCTCTCTGATCTTTCAGAATTCACCCTAATATCTGGCTCCGGGTTTGTTTTTATTAATAAAACCTTTTAAGATTTGTGCTACACTTGCAGAAGGAGGCACCCATATTTCATTAAGCAATTGACTGCAACATTTGGGAAATACTATTTCAAAAGTCCCCTGCTCAGTTGGTAGTGTGGCAGACAACGGTCCTCTGTGAACCATACTCTGGAGAAACTCGAAACATAATCCCATGGAAACCATCCAATAGTGAAGGTGAAATCATTGACATTCCAGACAAATAATTCAAGTAAATGATTATAAGCATTCTAAAAGTAATAAAAGAAGAGATAAATAAGCTCTCAAGTAAGTTCCAAGAGGACAAAGATAATAGGATTAAATAAGAAAGTTACTACAGAATATGAAATAATAAATTGAAAAAGAGGTAGAAATACTGAAGAAAAAAACCCTGAAGCAAAGTACTGAAAAAGTTCCATGGAAAATTTTACCTAAAGAACAGACTAAGGAGAAGACAGAATTTTAGAGCTAGAGCAGAAGATAAAGAAATTGAAACCTTCACGTATGGACAAAGATAAATTAATAAGAAAGTATAAGTGTTAGTCCTAAATGGGATACCTATACCAAATCTCTGCCTTCCAAAGTTTAGGGGTTATTGCAGAAGATGGGGCAGAAAAATTATAAGAGCTGGAGATAGTTGGTGACTACAGCAAAAATAATAATAATAATAATGATAAATAACAATAATTAATAATCTACCAGACCTTTACAGATGAACTAACATTAGTACTTCTAAAGTTATTTCATAAAATAGAAAAGGATAGAATTCTTCTAAACTCTTTTTATCAAGGCAATGTTAACCAGGTTCCAAGACCAAACAAAGAATCACAAACAAAAGAAATACAATTAAGCACCAGTCTAGCTCCCTGATAAAAATTATCAGCAATCAAAATACTAAGTCCTTCACAATAAATACTTATATATAACACAGTTATACCATTCCTACATATATACTCCTGGGTCAACATATCACAGAGACACTTGTCCTGCATCAACATTTATTATAGTACTATTTATAATATCTAATTATGTAAACAATCCTTATGTTCAACATCAGAAAATGTGACATATACAATGTATTTTAGTCATAGTTTTATTAATTCTTTGAGTATTTCATAAAATATATTTGATCATATTCCCCTCCCCAAAACTGCTAATTACTGCCACACCCACATCCACCTCTCTACTAATTCAACTTAGTGTTTTCCCTCTGTCTTTTTCTCTCCTTTTAGAAGCCAATTGAGTCCCGCTTCTATTAGCCAACTACTCTTTAATGTGTGGCCTACCCTGGAGTGTAATCAATATACCAAAAGTCACACCATTAAACAAAATGGACTCTGTATCTTCCAGTAGCTATCAAACTCCAATATCTCTTTATCTAAGTATAAGACTATGTGCTCCCCATCATAGACTTTTTCTGGCTTGCACTTGTGACAGATCTTGTGCATTCTGTCACAATCACCTTGAGTTCATATGTGTATCTGCTCTTTTATGTCCAGAAACATTATTTCTTTCAAATAAGCCATCACCTTTGGCTCTTACACTTTTTATGCTCTCTCTTCTGAAAACATCCCTGAGCCTTGATGTAAAGGGTGTAATATAAATGTCCCACTTGGGACTGAAGATTATGGGTACTTATTTTTTTATATCTTGACTCGTTTTGGATCTCTGTGTTAAATCCCATCTTACTGTAAGAAGAAGTTTCTTTTGTGAAATTTGAGAGATGCACTAATCAATGGATATATCAAAATGTCACTGAGAATCACTCTAATACTATGTCCATTTAGCAGAATAAACAGTAGCATATTTTCCCCTATGGATGAGGAACAAATTTATAGACTCATTGGCAGTGTCAGATACGGGTTCTATCTCATGGAGCAGGCCTTGATCTGGTCAGAAAGGTGTTGTTTAACCCTATTACAGCTGTGCCACTATTGTACCAGTCAGCATACTTTGCCACAAAGGTCCCATTATTATAGATGGATGACAGGGCTGATAGGTGGGTGAGCCTCATGATTACTTTTCCCCTCTGATACTGTGTCTACCAACTTCCACAACTGTGAGAGGTATTCAGTAGTGATGAAGCATCCAGAACAATACCCACTTTATTTCTCCAAATTTATCACTCAAGTATCAGGTATTGTCAGAAATAGAGCTTGACCATACAATTCTGAAGAATAACCAAGAGCAATGACCATATTCTGTAATGTTTGGGGGTCTACAGGAACCCATTGGCCAACAACTCAAAAATAAGTAATCCATTCCTGGCACAGAAGTTTTTAATTGGTAGAATGTGGTATCAAGTTGAGTGCTGTCACCTTGTTAGACGACAATACTATTAAAACTTTTTTTGTATATGTACGTATTTTAGGAAACTTTTACTATAGTAGGTTTACGGAAGGCATTTTCAAAAGGCTTTAGTGTTAGTTATCCCTCCCAGTCACAGTGGATTTTTTTCTGTTGCAAAGAAGAATGATGTTGGACCAACTTTAGAAAAATGAACACAGCTGCTGATAATGTTAAGTGAATTAAGACAGTCTCATAAAAACAAATATGTTTCATTTTCTCTCGTGCTTTGTTTCTAGATTTTATACTCACAAATTATATGCACAAATAGAGAGAAATATGCACATGATGAAATAATGAAATAAATATTTTTTATAAAATTCCTCTCCTCTCTCTTCCTTTCTCTTCACCCCATTCAAAACCAGGACTCTATGAGTTACAAAATAGATTAAGCAAAATAATGCTGCCTCCAAAATTTATATATTAGGGAATACAAAGAAAGGGATATGAATATATATTCAAACCCCTGAATATCTAGAAGTTCTCTTGCTGTGTCAGGCTCCTGAATTTAAGAGTATTTCCCTCCCACTGATCATACAGAAGGTGTCATGAATGGAGAACATTTGCCAGGTCAAAACAACATGGCATTCCAACAATAAAGTTATTAAGAGCCTAGGATATTAAAATGCCAAAAATAATATTATCCAATTTACAAAATAAGCCTCTATTATCAAATTCTTGAGGAATGATTACAGTCCTCATGTTAAATCCCCATGAAAATATAAAGTCCCAAGTAATTCAAGTCTCAAATTATTTTTCTCTTGTGCTTTTTATGTCCTAAAAATCTAAATTCTAAATTATTGTCCTAAATATAGCCTTCTAATCATTTCAGTTTCAAAAGAGATCCAAATGCCTGGGTAGAGTTAAAATTCCTTCCAGCAGTCACTCGGTAATCCTTTACTGACTAGATATGGTTTCTTTAGGACTTCAGAAATTAATTCAGTGCTGAGTCTTTACTGTATCTAAAATCTTAAAGTTCAGTTATATGATTCTGAATTGCTATTTAACTAAAAATTAAAAAAAAATACCATGTCCCTCTTCATAATCTGCCCAAGGTCACATACTTGACTGATAAATTTCACCAAGATGCAAATCCTAGGCAGTGTGCCTTGAGAGTCCGATTTTTCTAATCACCAGGAAATCTTTGTGGCTAAATCTTGTTAATATGATAGTTAAGCTATACCAGGTGTCTGCACTACATAATCTATAAAAATCCATTCATCTAATTAATTTTGATGCTATTTGCCAAAATACATCTACTTCTCTTGAGGGAAAAATATGTCGTCATCTCTCTTGTAGGACAGCACAATTTTCTTCATAAAGTAGCAACTGCTGTGACCATGCTATTTAAGAAAACTGGTATTATTTTCTGTGTATTTAAAGCTTCTTAATTTCCACTCCCATTTTGATGTCACATTCTGCTATGCTAGAACTGGATTTAGTGTAGACTTCATAGTATAACATAGCATCTGCATTCTTCATACTAAATCATAGCAGTTATTTCTGGTGTTCTAAGACAGTAGTTTTGTTTTCAGTATTGCTCTGAATAATAGTAATTCCTCATATCTAAAAAGAAAATTCACACTTAATATTTTTGAGCAATAATAATGAACTGACCTAGAGTTAACCTTGAAAAGAAAAAAAAATAGTTGATCACCATTGATCCTAAATACAAACCACCTGAACTTACCTGTATCCTTCTCATGTTACCTTCCACAGCCTTAAATTTAGTCTAGAATTTGAGACAGCTACTCTATTCCTATCTTTCTAGACATAGATACTAATGGTTTGAATCCTCAGTCATATTGGTGTTCTATAGCATATTCAGGATGTAGATGAATTTTATTTGGAAAAATAATGATGTTATAAACAGTATAAGATACCTCTAATTTTGGATCTAAGTGACTATAAGTATCATATATAAGTGATAGTCTATATGATGAGGTCAAACACAACTTACAAAACCATCCCATCTATAAGTGCAGCTACTTGGAGGAAAAATAGTATATATACATTCTATGGGAAACTTCCTTCCTAAAGAGGAATATTCTAGGCTCTGAGAGTCTAGTTTCTTCTTGTAAAATTTAAAGTCATAAAGGCATCTCTGCTTCACTTCAACAAATGGGCAGGGAGAATCCAGTAGAGATACAAAGAACGAAGATTCTTTCATGTGAAAGAAAAGCTGTGATTGAAGAATAAGGGTTTCCAACTAAAAATGATCAGGAAATCTCCAAATATAATGGGAGAAAACATGGTTTTGTTTTTTGTTTTATTTTATAATATTATATTTTGTTATATTTTATTATTATCATTTAGAAGCCTGTCCTTTTCTAATGAGAGATAGAAGGGGAGGAGATCTTGATGGGAGGGAATGGGGAGAAAATGGGTGGAGTAGAGGGAGAAAATTGTAAAACTGTAGTCAGGATATATGAGGTGAGAAGAAAATTTTTTTTCAATATGAGAAAACATGATTTTGCTTTTGCTTAAAGATTTGAAGATCAGGGTATGTAATAGCATCCCTGTGTTCAAAAAAACAGGTGAATTAAGTTGTAACCTATGGGTAGTAATAGCATATTATTTTTCCAAATCCACACACACACACACACACACACACACACACACACACACAGAGACAGAGAGAGAGAGAGAGAGAGAGAGAGAGAGAGAGAGAGAGTCATTCCTAACAGCTTCCAAAAGTTCAAGCACAACTTTAAGGTAGACAAAGAAAAGGAAAAGAAATAAGAACATGGCAATTGGGTCTCCCTTCTGTATGAAACAAAGCTATGAAAACAAAAACTAGAGAGAAAAAAATCTTTTGTGAGTGTATCATACCTCCACAATCAAACATTTCATCAGCATATGATAATCATCAGTTCCTCTTCCTTGCATGGTCTCCTATGAAGATATTAATGTCTCTCAATCTCACAAGGCTCAATGAAACTCCAAACAAAATAAAGGCTTTGTAAAGTATACAAGTTGCATGCATTCACTAGCCCTTTCCCAAGTAATTAAAGAATATAGTTTCTTCATCAGTTATCTGGTTGGGCATGAATTTATTGATATCATATTGAGTTTGTTCATGTTGCTGAACTAAAACTCCTCATTTTTTTTCCAATTTTCCAGACCCCTTTCTAGACTCCTGGCCTTTGCCCATATTTACTCCCATCTGGAAACAAATATTTAACAGAGGCTGAGATCCACACTTAGAAGAGCATATGGTATTTGTCTTTGTGAGCCTCAGTTACTTTACTTAATATAATGTTTTCCAGTTCCATGTATTTTCTGCAAATTTCATAATTGCATTTTTCTTTATGACTGAATAAAGTTCCATTGTACATATGTACTACATTTTCATCATCCATTAGTCAGTTGATGGGTATCTATGCTTACTCCATTTCCTTGCTGTTGTAAAAAGAGCAGGGATAAACATATATATACAATCATCTCAATGGCACAATACATAGCCCTTTGGCTGTGTTCCCAGGGTTAGAATAACTAAGTCATAAGGTAATTCAGATTTTGAAAAACTGCCAAAATTGTTCCATAGTGACTGACTCAATGTGTCCAACAACGGATCAGTGTTCCTCCTTCCCCACATCCTTACCAGTATGGGTTGTCATTCATTTTCTTAATGGTGGACACTCTGATTGGAGTGAGATGTAATCTCCCAGTTTTAATTTGCATGTTTCTGATGAAAAGAGATGATGAATATCTTTTAAGTGCATATCGACTATTTCATAGAAAGTCTGTTCACCATCATTATTCTCTACAATGGAACTTAAATTAGACAATTGGAATTTTATAATTCTCTCTCTCTGTTTGTGTGTGTGTGTGTTCATTTGAGTGAGTGTTGACACATACTTTTCACAGAATGTATGTGGAAGTGATCGGAAGACAACCCTGAGTCCTACCTTCTACCGTGCTGAGACAGGATATCCCAGACACACCCACCCACCTTCCTCTCCCTCCCCCTTTGTTGTTTTTTTTCACTGCATGTCAGGAGGCTAGTTGTCCCACAAGCTGATGGGCAGTCTCCTGTCACTGCCTTCTATCTCAACATAGAGTTACTAGGATTACTGATGCATCCTATTGAACTTGACCTTTTATAAATTCTGAGGAACTGAACTCTGGTGCTTATATTTTGCCAAACACCTTATTCACTGATACATCTCTCTAGCATGCATCTCTTTTATTAATGTAGATATGACTATTTTAATATTATTTACATTACCTCATAGTACTACTTATTTTATTTCTGAATTGAATAACATCTTATTGGTATTAAATTGAAATATTTTATAATCTGATTGAATACCACCTTAAGTATAAAGGCATAAAAATAAAAGAAAGGATAATTATATATTTTAATAATTTAATATATACTAGACATCATGATAAACTCTCTATATTAATTTCCACCTCTGGTCACCCGAAATTTCTAATGGAGATAGAATACCCAGCTGATAAAAGAAGAAGCTATAACAAGCTAGCAGTAATTGGTGAATTGTTGATAGATGCATGTCCATGTGCACCCACATTTGGCAAGATATATGTTAGGCCTGTGGGTATCTTTCAAAGAATCACTGGCACTTCTCTTATGGATTCTTCTGTAGTTCCAACAAATTCTCATAAGCTCATGTATTCAATCTGCCTGGCCATCTAACCTATATATCTGTTGGGATTAGTGTTATATTATAGGACTATTCTTGGTGAATGAGAGAAAAAATGAAATTTTAAAACCTGGGTACAATTTTAGCCAATTGATGTAAGAGGGCATCAGAAGTTCTCAAAAATAAATAATGCTCCTTTATTTCCAAAGCCATGTTTGTAGAAATATACAGGTATAACCTAAAAATAATGAGAAAAAAACTCTTATTGTGCTTACAAAGGCAACTGAGTTTGTTGCTTGAAAGAAAAAAGGGGATTGATCTTGAATATTTCAATTTGCAATATGCCATGGAAAAGTGAAGAGTTAGGAATGGGGGTCCTCATTTGATTGTAGAGTTGGGTCCACAGTCACAGAAGTAGGCCACATGTAAGAAAATATCCAGGAAGCAATTCATTGTGAGTAGGAATTGGTGATGAACTATGAAGGTTAATATCACCAAAAATGTATCCAATCATGTGTGATAAGCATCTACTTTCCCCAGTTTATTCAGATAAAGATGTGTTATATACAACCAATTAATTTTGGTCAATATGATAATAATGTTTTTATTTATAGTTTGGGGAAATTAGTTCAGAGAGATGACAGCATCTGGGATTAGAAAGCAGGATGATGACAGAGAGAAAAGAAATATAATACATGCTGACATATGATGAATGACCCACCTATCTTCCCAGCAGACCCCCATTCAGAAAATTTGAGATGTCTCTATACTTCCTACATTAAATGGACATAGGGTATATTAATTGTTTTGTATGAAAAAAACACTTGAACCTGCAGATTTATTGTTTTAAGACAACACTCATTAATAGAAAAGAAAAATGAAAGCTTAAATAATTAAACTGCATATCTAATAAATGACAGGGTCTTGATATCCTAAAGCCAGAGTCAGTATTCTTTACAATACAGTGTATTTCTCTTAATCATACAATGAAAGTTAAATAACTGTATATCCTACAATGCAATATCCAAATATACAAGCATTTTGTTGGAAATAGTTGTGCAAACCCAACTTCCCACAGCTAGTAAAGTGATCTTGAAGGAGAACCTACAACGCCCATTTTACTAAATCAGTATAACCCCTAAATACATTCTAAATATTTATCCCTGTGCACACAGACAACTGTATTTCTCATCCCTTAATAAAAAACAAAACAAAGCAAAACTTATCTTTGCAACAAATGAAGACCATTACAAAAAAACATGACCAATCAAAATACAAAATTGTAGAGCCTTGACCCAATGGATATGTCTACAAAACAATTCCTGCATCTGAAGCCTATGGATCATGTAGAAGAAGGGGTGGGAAGATTATAAGAGCCAGAGAAACTGGAAGTTTGCTGTGAGATTGTGTCTTCTAGGAATGGCAGGAGCTATACTCTTAAAAGTCTCACCAATAGGACTGCCAACACATGAGTTCAACAAGGATGACAACAGACATGCTAAAATATGAGAAAGTTGAAAAGGAACTTGGTGGGTGAATGTGGGTTAGATGAGAATGTGTAAAGCCCAGGAGGTCTCTACGCTAGACAAAGAACTATAGGCAATTAAGGAATGATGAGAGTGAGGGAAATAGTTTTCTCCAGAGAAGAGAACACCAATTGGTTACTCAATTCTGGATAGTCAGTCCTGAAAACACATACAACTAACTGTTGTGGGATAATCTTTGGTACACTTTGAAGATGTGTCTCTGCCAAGGCACCTTCTGATTGGTTTAATAAATAGCTGAAAGGCCAATAATTAGGCAGTAGAGGATAGGTGGGACTTCCAGGGAGAGAGAGGACTCAGGGGAAGAATCTGAGAGGTGGAGATTCACCAGCCAGACACAAAGGAAGTGGAACATCCAATATGGAACAGAGGTAATGTGCCCTGTGGCAGAATGTAGATTAATATAAATGCAGTTATAAGAGGTAGTTAGGGACAAGCCTAAGCTAAGACCAAGCCTCTATACTTAATGAGAAGTGTGTGTGTCATTATTTGGTAGATGATGGTCCAAAGAAAGTCTAGCTACAACCAACAGAATACAAACTGAGCTGGTTGTATTTATGCAGAAAGAAAGCAGAGAGGGTATATGGAAGGGACTGATGGGAGGGAAGGAAAGGGAGAAATGATCTATTTGTATATTGCCATTCATTATTTGTTGTGGAATAGAATATTTGTTTAACTATGTAAATATGTGTCCCATTTGTTTGTGTTACAGAATAATTGTTTAACCATGTAAAGATGTGTTGCATTTGTTTATGCTTCATTTGGTTAGTTACATAAAGGTATGTTGTTTTTATTTATGCTGCATTTGTTTAACTATGTAAATATGTGTTGCTGTTTTACCATGCCTACCTAAGGCACCTGATTGGTCTAATAAACAAAAGAATGGCCAATAGCTAATCAGTGGAAGAATAGGCAGGGCTAGCAGGCAAAGAGAAAAGGGGAACCAGCCAGCCCACCATGTGCCAGGCAGCCAGTGGCCAGGGAGCAGCCAGGAGCCCACCAGCCAGGCAAAGACCAGCCAGTCAGACATGGAGAAAGCAGGAAAGTAGGACGTATAGAATGAAAGAAAAGTAAAAAGTTCCAAGGCAAAGTGTAGATGAAGAGAAACAGATTAAATTAAGCTATAATAGTTTAATTAATGGGACAGGCATAAGATAAGACTTAGCATTCATAACTAATAATAAGTCTCCTTGTCACAATTTGGGGGCTGGCAGTCTGAGAAAGCCTGCTACAATTACTCATTTGCAAACTAGAATTATTAATCCCAGCCATTTATTTATGATGCCCAAATGCCCAATATTCTCAACTGTTTCTTAGACACAGTATTTTTGTTTTGTTTTGTTTTGTTTTTCGAGACAGGGTTTCTCTGTGTAGTTTTGGTGCCTGTCCTGGATCTCGCTCTATAGACCAGGCTGGTCTCGAATTCACAGAGATCCACCTGACTCTGTCTCCCAAGTGCTGGGATTAAAGGCATGCACCACCACCGCCTGGCAGCATTTTTTTTTCATAAAATATATTTTGATCATGTTTTTCTCTTCTCCCAATTCCTCCCACATCTCTCCTACCCAAGTTTATTTTCTCTGTCTCTCTCTGTCTCTGTCTCTCTGTCTGTCTGTCTCTCTTTCTCTCTCCCTCAAAAAGAAGGGAATATTAGGAGGGACAACTTACATTAAAGGCCATTTGAACTATCAAAGCCTTCCTTTGAAGAATTTTCCTAAAATATATACATATACAATGAAGTCTAAATGGAGTCACCAAACAATATGGCAGACAATGCTTCAACCTGACATCTTACGCTAACTTAAATATCCAATGCCAGGAATGACTTGCATATTGTTGAGTCATTGGCCATAGGGGTCCCATGGTACCCTCAAATGACAAAGGTTATAACCAAGGCTATGGATTGCTACCTCCAACCAGATGGTATTGCTCTATTGCTGGAGATAACACTTACTTATGTCATCAAATGTGAAGAAGTCAAACTGGCACAAACTAGAAGCTTCAGCCCTACTGACTGGCATTAATGTTGTGGGAAGGTACTCTCCACTTTACCAGAGGAAAAAGGTAATCACCAGTATCACCCTCCTACAAACTGTAGATTCTACAATAGCAACCCAAAATAAAATATTCCCAGAAATCTACCAGGATGACCCCAGTTAAGACTCCTAACAATAGTGAATAGGAAGCCTGAACTGGCCATCCTAACTACCCCAATTGTCATCAGGGAGCCTTCACCCAGGGTCTGATGGAAACAGATGCAATGACTCACAGCCAAGCACTGGGCTGAGCTTAGGGAATCCTGTTGAAGAGAGGGAAGAAGGATTGTACCAGCTGGCGGTGGGGGGACTGTGTCAAGGTCATCACAAAGGAACCCACAGAAACAACTAATGTGGCCTCATAGGAGCTCCCAGACGCTGGACTGACAGGGAGCCTGCATGGGACCCACCTAGGCCCTCTATCTACATTATGTGTGACAATTATGTAGCATGTACTTGTGGGACTCCTTGTGGTGGAAGCAGGACCTATCCCTAAAGCTTTGGCTGGCTTCCAGGAACCTATTCCTCATGCCTTGCCCAGCCTTAATACAAGGGGAGGAGGTTAGTTCTACCTCAACTTGATACACCATGCTTTGTTGACACCCATGGGAGGCCTGGCCCTTTCTTAACAGAAACAGAGGAGAAATGGATTGGGAGGAATGTGGGGGGAAGGAAAGGGAGGAGAGGAGGGAGGGGAAATGTGGCCAGGATATAAAAATAAGTGAATAAATTTAATTAATAAAAAAAAGAAAAAGAAAAAAGCATAGAGTATAAGAGGGAGTCGGGAAGACGTTGAGAGATGCATAGGTAGTACAAGGGAGGAATACTGAGTTTGAAGAGGTTTTTGAAACGACATAGGAGAAGGTAGGAGGCGTCTAGGATGCTGGCTGAGATGAATGGTCTGCAGGGTGCTTTCTCTGCCTCTCTGAGCTAGCAGGCTTTCACCCCAGCATCTGGCTCCCAAGTCATTGTTGGTAAAAATCAAATGAGATTTTGTTAAAGATGACATTTGAACACATGAACAAAGAATATTCCAACAAATGTAACTACAGTTATAAAAAAGAAAGAATACAAACTGCTCTTGCAGATCTAAGTTGAATTGCTAGCACTGATACCAGGTTGTTCTCAATCACCTGTAACTCTGGATCCAGGGGATATAGTCACATCTTCTGGCCTCCACAGGCACCTGCTCTCAAATACACATATCCACAAACACAATATACACATAATTAAAAATAAGAAATAAACCCTTTTTAAAAACAAGTAATTTGTCAGTTTGTCATAGTCTACTGAAAACTTTTGTAACAATAAAGGGTCATCAACAATAAAATTACTTTTAAAGCTTTATCTGTAAACCGTTTTGAAATGTTTTAGAGTAGAAAGTTGTCAGCTACTATGCCTACTAAATTGTGTCACATTAAATCTATTAAAGCTCTAAACTTGATGGAAGTATTAGGAAAAAGTAAGGTCTAATAGAAACATGAAGAGACAGGGAGATTGTGAGTGGCTGGATTAAAGTAAGAAATAAAGACCCTGTTGAGAGTAACTAAAACTCAGAAAGCAGCAGTTTGAGCTGGATGGAAGGATAGAGGGAATGAACTCAGCGTCAGTGTTCTAGGTATTGTTAAAGGTCATTAGAATTCAGGGGATGCTGGGGGAGGGAGAACCAATATTCTTCACGCATGGTATCCCAAACCTAAATGGTCAGCCATAAGTGCACATACATACTGCAGTACTAAGTGGGTTCAGTAGGTTTTGTATGTGTGTGTGCACATGAGCACACGTGCACAAATACATATGTGAATGCCTGTGTGTATCAACAATTATAGAAGAAGAGGTCATGAATTCATGAAGGGTTTATGGGACAGGACAGGAGCCGAAGCGGAGAAGGAAGTAGAAATGATATAAATACAGTGTACTCGTACAAAATTGTCAAATAAATTAAAGAACAAGGGTTTGGAGAGAAGTGAGAATTGAATCAATGGGAACTTGACAGGGAGAGTGAGAGATCAGAGGAAGATAAAATGAAGTCAGGTGCAAAACCTTGGGTAGTATCTACAGCCTGTAAACTATTCCAGACTAACAGCATAAGAAGGTGATTGTATAGGCAGAGAAGTAGAAGGCTACCAAAGTGCAGGACACATCAGTGACCATTACAAGATGAAGATAGATAATAGTACACATGGCATACTGTTCAAAGGTTAACTAGAATGAAAAATGTGAAAGAATTGTTGTATTCAGTGATTGGAGGGTGGTATTTCAGATATATCTAGACCTTTCTTTTGTTTAATTACATTTATATTTCCACTATAACAAAACTGGTGTTCTCTCTTTTGGTCAGTACTAAAGACTGAATTCATTTGTTGAAGTCCTAATCCTAACTTGACAGTATATGCAGCTAAATTATTTGAGAGGTAATTTTGCTTAAATGAAGTTATAACAGTTTGGCTGTAATTCACGAGCTCATTATCCTTATAAACAAGGAAGATCACAGGAGATAATTCTGCATGCACTCATAAAGGGACAAATCAATCAAGTAGACAAATCAGTCAAGTACCTTACTATACACTTGCCAGAGATGTTTCCCTGCAAAGCACCTGTTGGTGCCTTACTCTCAGACTTATAATTGCTTGGGCCATAGGAAAAAATAAATTTACATTTTTAAGGTATCCAGATTGATATATTGTTACAACAAATACAATCACTAATAATGCCATTAGGTTTCATTTTACAGCCCAGGAAAATGGGAATACCTGAATCTAAATAATTTGTGTCCATGGTTGTACTTTCTAGCCATTGTCACTGAATTAATATCAACTTCTCTAAGCTTAAACTGCACCATCCAGAGAAAAAGGAAGCTGACCTAAGCCATCATTGGGATTCTTCTTAACCCTATGGTCTGTGACTCAGAAAAAGAATGTCAGTGTGAGAAGGCTGGAAAGCACCCAAATGGAGATGTTATTATCTTCATTACTAGAGGCAAGTGTTCAGAAACTGGCCTAGAGGGCTTTTCAAGTTGTGTTCTAGTGCAATGACATTTTACAAGGGTTTTGGAAGTACTTGAGAAGGTATAGTCAAGAAAAAATTGGCAAGGAAGAAGTGTGTCAGAGAACACTATTTTTTTCTTCTCTAAAATCTTTGCAGACATCTGTCCCCGGAGTCTAGTCTGATAAATGTAGTCTCCACTTCACATCCAGTAAACTCCTCTTTGCAACAGATGTAGACCATTACAGAAAACCACAAACAGTTGAAATGCAGAATTGTGTAGTCCCAACTGGTATATTTATGATAATGTACCCAGACCTATGACAGAAACTTTGTAAGATACACAGGAACAGAGAATGTTGAAAGACTGTGTCTCTTAGGAAAGTCAAAAGCTTCACCCGCAAACATGATTGTATAAAAATGAGCAGAAATACAACAGTATGCTTGTTAACCTGGATAGGGAGTTGTGGTGAGGGTAGCCTAAGAGGCTTCAAGCCGACACAAAGGGCTATAGGCAACTGAGAAATACTGAAAACTGGAGAAATATTCTTCTCTGGAAAAGAGCACACTAATCTCTTATTCAATAATAAATGGTCAGTCCAAAATATAAATATATATTTTATTTATATACACATATATAATGTAACAACAAATAATAAAAAAGAGGCTATGAATTTGGAAAAAACAGTAAGAGGGGTGTATGGGAGGGTGTTTTAGGAGGAACAGGAAGGAGGAAATGTAATTATATATCAAAAAAGTAAAAGAAATGTCTCTTTTTTATAAACAGATGTGTATTTGGCACTATTTGGAATTCCATTTGTCATGTATATTTTGATTAATGTTATTCTGGGTATTCTGTACTGTGTAGTCTAATTTCAGTTAAAAAAAATTCATGAATAAATAATATGCCCACTATAAAGCTGCATATTCTGAGAATCAATGAATGTATTCAAATAAAACAAAAAAAATGAGATTTTTTCACCCAGTAAATTTGGTGAAAGTGAAATTTAACTTTTCAATTTGTATTTAGCTGACAGTCTGAGTACTGACAGCTGGACAAGCTATCAACCTTCTGCACCTGTTTCCTACGAATACCTTTTCTTCTCTCATTCAGCTACTACAAGACTGTAGAAGTGATGGTCTTATGGAAGTGTATAGCAACTCATATGCTGCCAAGAGTGCCAGGTTCACCATCAGTGGCAGCTTCAAAAATGGACTAGCTCTCATATTTTATGAAACTTACCATGATTTACCCAGAATTGTCAGAAAAGATGAATTTAAGCCAACACAAGGTAATAAATAGTAGTATGTAGACCATGTACTTGACTTATAACCCTTTGCATTTCAAAACAAATTCTTTTAAATAGTTCATTTTGTGTGTCATAACCTTTTTTATTGTTTTTCCTGTTTGGACTGTCTTTGTCATTACAATTCTTATGAAATTAGTATTACTCAAAATTATAAATGAGACAGTATTTTTAAGAACATCAACATATGACTTTCTTTCTAGACACCACTTGCTAAAGGAAAGTTAGGGGTATAGAAAATGTCTGGTTTTACTAAATCAGAAAGCAAGGAGTCAAAAACAAAAAATAAAACACAGAACAAAAATAATTGTTTGCCCATGATTGCAGGAAATTTATTCTTAAATCTTAGTGTAATTGGTTCTCATGAAGTATTTCATAGTTGGGCATTGTTAACAAACAAAGGAAAATGTTGCTGTATTTATTTACATATATTTAGAGTGAACTTTGGGGACTCGGCTAATGGATTAATGAGAATTTTTTATACACGGCAAAACATTTTAAATAAAATATAATTGTAGTTTTACTGTATACAATGAGACATGATCATTTCTGTACTGGTTTGCTTCTCTGTTGCTGTAACAAAACACTGACCAGAAGCAATACATGAGAGGAAAGACTTTATTTGGCTTACAGTTTACAGTCCATCACTGAAAGAATCCAAGGCAAGATGTCAAGTCAGGAACCGGAAGGCAACAACTGAAGCAGAAACTATGAAGGAACACTGATTGTTTGTTTGCTTCCCCTGGCCTGCAAAGCTATGTTTTTATTAAAACCCAGGCCTACCTACAAATGTATGGTACTGCCTAGTGGTCCATATATCAATTAACAACCAAACAATTCAGTATAGACATAGACACAGACTAATCTGATGGAAAAAAATACCTCAGGTGAGGTTCCCTCTTCTCAGGAGTTTCAAGTTGAAAATCAAAACTAAATTATGGCAATATTCATCCTTCTTTCTCTCATTCAACTCTCCACAGATCCTATCCAACATAACACCTTTCATATTTCATGTCAATTTTTGTTCTTTAAAAGACACAGAGAGAGAAAGAGACACAGAGAGAGAGGGAGTACTATCAATGCTTCCCATCTATGCATGGGTATGTGGGCAACTACTGAGATGGGCTACCTACTAGTGGTCACACCCACAAAGAAGAATCCCCTCTTCCCAAAAAGCTATCAGCTGGCTCTAGCTCTTCAGTTTCAGGAGACCTCATGAGCTCCCCTCCCATCCTTGTGGGGATTTGGTGGACTTGATCTTGTTCATGACTTCTGTAAGTAGCCACAGCTGTTGTGAGTTCATGAATCTAAGAGCCATATCTTATCAAGAATACTTTTCAAGTACTTCATAGCACTCTTCCTTATCCTTTTATTCTTAAATTCTTTCCAACACCTCTTTCATGATGTTTCTTGGACCTTTGAGCAGAATGTTGATATAGATATTCCCTTTACAGCAGTATTCAGTCACTAATTCTCAGTATTTTGTCCAGTATGATTATTTAACATTAACCTCTACCTTATGCAAAAGGAAACTTCTTTGAACTAGGTGGTGAGCAGAACAAATATATGTGCAGAAATATAAATGTGTGGAAGGCAGATTGATAGCATGACCACTTAGAAAAATAACCGTGGTAGTTTCCTCTTGGACTTAGGACCTCACTAGCCATATGTTTTTAAATGTGTTTACAGCACCAGGCATGGATTTGCTTCTGTAAAGCAGGCCTCAAATCCAGTCAAATCCAAAGCAGTTGGTGGTTACAAAATTATTGTGCCACTTTTTCATCAGTACACCATGGGCCTCTCAGGTCAGTATTGCAGATTGCTGCATAAGATGACTTTTCTTCTCCCCTCCCCCACAGTGGCCTACATAGTACTTTATGGCACTATGAAGCTAGACACCAGGGAGAAAAAAACAACATTGATTTATAAAAGGTGAACTTCAAAATTCTTACTCCCCCTTTTTTTATAAACTGTAATTAGATTGTATTTTATTCAGGTATACAATAATTATACCTTATATTCCACACTGTGCATGTTGAAAATTGGATTTTAAAATGTGTTGATAGAACAGAGTTCTTCTCTAGCAGGCTCTCTGCTTTGTATCGTATCTCCTTGTGGTCAATTAGCCACCAGGAATTCTTTATAGGATAGTTAGAATGAGAAAGGATCTCCAGGGAAGTATATTTCAATGCACTTGAATGTAGGAATGACCTGCTGGAAGGATAGAAAATAAGAGCAAACACATTGACTGAAGATCTAAAGTATGTAAGGTTGGTTTTGTTTTGTTGTTTTTCTGATGTTTCCTCATTCTAACTGCAATCTATAGGATTGTTCACTAAAATACCGTATAAGAAAGATTAACCTAAAATACTGTATGAGAAAGATTAACTTAACTGCAATATTTTCTTCACTGTCAGGCTTTTGCTGTTTCACTCATTTTGACTGCATAAATTAATGAGCCCACCATTCTTTGAGAAGCATATAAACCCATACTGGACAAATATGGCAGTGCTTTTACAATCAAGACTAAGGGTAGTAACACCTCCAGGAAAAGACTTCTGTCCTTTGATAAGGAACAAGGAAGGATAACAGAAGCATTGGGTTTAAGTCAGACAGACTTTCCAAGATAGGAGATATACTCAATGCAAATTTTCATGACCTCAAAATTGTGCCACAAGCCAATGCTTTCTAATTTACCTGTAGGTTTTCCCAAACTTCACACATTATGGCCAAACAGAAAGTAAAGAGTATAGTTCTCACTAACAACAACAACAAACTTATTGGAGATCGGAAATAAACAGAAACCCACGTGAACTAAATTTCATAACTTACATCCTTGGTGAAGAAGCAGGATAGGAGAAAGAAGAAACATTCTTAAATGAGAATGAAAAGAAATGTTCACTACCTATTTAGCTTTGAATAGATACAAATATGCTATGAAGACAACTTAGAACTCTAAGGAATGCCAGCAACAGTTAATTCATATTCACCTATAAACTCTTCTATACCTATTTTCTCAACATGAAACTCAGCATGTTGACATGTGGAGCAAAAGAAGCACATACTCCTGTATGAAGCATGTGGGAAGTTCTTCAAGTGTTAAGTAGGGTCTATCTGAAGCCTAGACCAAAAAACATAACTAAAGTAAGTATTAAAGATCTTCCAGCAGGCAATCCAAGTCCTTACACAAAACACTGCAGTCGTTCCCTTAAAACAAGAGACAGAACAGGAAAACAAAGAACTCTCCCAAATTTAGAAAAAAAGAAAAGAAAGAAAAAGAAACAGAATTCAACTGTGGTCCCCAATCTTGCATTCAGGCAGTCAATCCGAGACATAAATCACAGTTCGGGGATCAGATGATAATGCTCTAAGGAGAGAGAAAAAAATTATCAGATTCTCATGCTTAATTGTCATATCCTGCTGAGACATTTGTAATTCTGTCCTCAGATCATGTGAAATCAACAAGATAATGTATTAAAATATCAACAAACCAAGCTCTCTACAACCTTAGTCACTTTTAACTCTGCCATTCCTTCATACAGCATCCATCAAACAATCATAATTTAGAATACATAGAAAGACAATATGCAATGTATGAATAAAAAAAGAAATAAATAATAGAAAGAGGTTCCCAAAATGACTCAGATTTGGAGCTAAAAGAAAAGAGCTTTAAAATAAATATGTACAGAAAATAGTCTTATGTTGACCACTGGAATCAAACTGAATACTCAGACATCAGATCATACCTATGGACAATTGAATTGATAAATAATTTAGAAATACACACTTTAAAAAATAAAAAAGCACATTCAACTAATGTTGCTGGTCAAACTGGATGGCTACATGTAGTAGAATGCAAATAGATCTGTATGTATTACCCCTCTTAAAACTCAACTCCAACTAGATCAAGACCTGAACATAAGGCCAGATGAACTGAACTGCTAAATGAGAAAGTAGGAAATAAATAGTTTTGAACATATTGCCACAAGAAAAGACTTTTTATACATAATACACAGACATAAAGAAAAATAATAAATGGGACCTTATGAAACTGAAAAGCTTCTGTATGGCAAAAGACACAAACATTCAGAAAAAAATGGCAGGCTACATAATGGGGAAAAAAATTACCAACTGCACAGCTGATAGAAGTCTACCATCTAAATAATATTTTTAATTGGGCATCAAGAAAACAAAGAACCCAATTTAAAAATGGGGTACAGATGAGATAGACAATTCTGAAAGAGGAAACACAAATGGCTGAGAGGTACCTAAAGAAATGTTCAACATCCTTAGTCATCAAGGAAATGCAAATCAAAACTGCTTTGAGATTTCGTCTTATACCAGTCAGAATAGCCAAAAATCAATGAAATAAATGACAACTCATGCTCCGAGGATGTGGAGTAAGGAAAAAATTCAGCTTGCTGAAGGGAGTGCAAACTTGTACAGCCACTTTGGAAATGAGGGTAATGGATTCTCTGGGAACTGGGGCTAGACCTTCCTCAAGATCTATCTACATAATTCTGGGACATATATCCAGAAGATTCTGTATCCTACCACAGAGATACTTGCCCGAACATTTTCATTGCTGCTCTATTCATTATAGCCAGAAATTGGAAACAACATAAATGCCTGTCAACAGATGAATAAAGAAAGAAAATGTGGTGACACATTTACACAATGGAATATTACTCATCTGTTAAAAGAATTAAATTCTCGCCGGGCGTGGTGGCGCACGCCTTTAATCCCAGCACTCGGGAGGCAGAGCCAGGCGGATTTCTGTGAGTTCGAGGCCAGCCTGGGCTACCAAGTGAGATCCAGGAAAGGCGAAAAGCTACGCAGAGAAACCCTGTCTCGAAAAACAAAAAACAAAAAAAAAAAAGAAAAAGAATTAAATTCTCAGGTAGATGGATTGTCTTACCATGACCATTGTAACTCTTATAAAGGAAAACATTTCATTGGAGCTGGCTTACAGTTAAGAGGTTCAGTCCATTATTGTCATGGCAGGAAGCATGTGAGCATGTAAGCAAACATGCTGCTGGAGAAGGAGCTGAGAGTTCTACATCAGGATTTGGATTGGCAGACAGCAGGAACTGAATGTCACACTAGACCTGGCTTGATCATTTGAGATCTCAAAGCTTGCCCCTTAGTTATATACTTCCTCCAACAAAGCCATACCTACTTCAACAAGCCCATACCACCTAATAGTGCCACCACCTATGAGCCAATGGAGGCCAATTTCTTTCAAATAACCACATGGATAGAGCTTGAAAAAAAATCATCCTGAGTGAGGCAACCCAGACCCCAAAAGACAAATATGGTATGAATTCACTTATATGTGGATGTAAGTTCCTAAGTCTTCAATCAGAAGACTATAGTCCACATAACCACAAAGGTTAGATATAGAGCAAGGTACTGGGGGTGATGGAGTGTTATCTCCCTAGGAAGAGGAAATAAAATAGATAGCTACAGGTGTTTATGGGCCTGAACCTGGAGGATCAAACAAGGAGGAGGAGGGAAGAAGGGTGAAAGGGAAGGAATGTGGGAGGAACAACTAAAGCTAAGGTCTATTTGATGAGTCATATGAAAACCTGACACTGTAGAAGATTCTTGAAATGTGTGTGTGTGTGTGTGTGTGTGTATGTGTGTGTGTGTGTGTGTGTGAATGAAAGTGATCTAAATGAAATCAACTAATAATGGAGAAGACATAGCTTCAACTGGACATTTCCTGTCACCAAATGAAGCCTCCATTTCCAGGATCAGGTTATATCTAACTGAGTTTTCAACAAAAGAGTCACACAGAAACCTCCAAACAACCCAGAATATTGCCAAGGCTATTGGTTGCTTTCCAAAAGTGGATGCTAAGGTCCTATTGTTGAACAAAACATCTACACAATTTGTTGAATATGAAGAAGTTGAGCTGATGCCTAACTAGAGCCTCCATCTCTACTGACTAGTGTACATCATACTGGACAGTTTTCTGCATGCTACCAGAGGAGAAAAGTAAACACCAACCTAACTACAAATACTCTGATCTCTAATAGCGACCTTTCTGCAAAATGCATGTACAATAGTGGCAGAGATCTTCTGGGAGGAACCAACTAATACCTGCTTGGATTTAAGCACACTCCATGAGATGGAATCCATGCCCTACACAGGTGGCCAGGAACCTAACACTAGCTAGTCCATGGACCTAGGGGAACTCTAAATACTACTGTTCTTCTTAGTAAATGAAGCAATAAGATAACTACTAATGATAGTCTTCTATATTCATATAAAAGTGTCTTATTCAACCATAGTCAGAGAAGCTTTCTCCTGCAGTAAATGGGAACAAATGCAGAGGTTCACAAGTGGACAACGTACAGAGAGTGAGAAACTTTGAAACAATTAGTCCTAAATGGGATGTCCCCATTAAATCCCCCACCTTAGAGTTCAGGGAACCCTGTGGAATGGAGGCAGAAAAATGTTCAGAGTCAAGGGTGATGGAGGACACCAAAGAAAGAATTCCTTTCAAACACAGCAGGATCAACACACATATGAACTCACAGTAGACTATGGCAGCCTGTGCAGATGCATGCACAGGTCTGGGCCAAATTGGGTCTGAACACTGAGAGGAGAAGTGAACATAAGCCCCTATCCTAACCAAGAAACTATCTACAATTATAGTTGCTCACAAAGGAAAAATTACTTTTCTTGAATGCAGTCTCACTGGGTATACAAATCACACTTAAGGGCAGACTCCATGCCCACCAGCAGATGGCAAACACAAAAGCAATGCAGTGATATTTGGAAAAGATTGTTGTCTCACAATGCTTTGTCTGGCATTTGTGCTTTAACCTTGCATGTCTTTTGTTTATTTACTAAGGTTTCCAGTTTCTTGTTTTTATGAGACTTTTGTGTGTGCACACATGTGAGTCTCTGTGTTTACGTGTGTTCTTTCAACTTTTTTCTTGTTTCTTTTTCTCCTGTTTGTTTTGTCCTCATTTGGTCTAGTTTGTTTGTTTTTATTTTACCTTATTTTATCATTATTCTTTATATTATATTATTATTATCATTTTAGATGCCTGTTTGTATCTAATGAAAGAGAAAAAGAAGAAGTGTGGATTTGGTTGGGCAGGGCAGTAGGGAGAACATCTGAGGAATTAAGAGAGGTAAACTTGCAATCAGAATGTGTTATATGGAAAAATTCTCTTTCCTCTTTTTTTACAAGAAGAGATCATTTCAATGATTTATGTTAAATAAGAGTTGTTTAAATCCATTAGGGAAAAATTAAAATTATAAGCATTTCTACAGAAGGAAGTACAACCTCAAGCGTTAAAAGCTTAACTAAAACCAACTGCATAAAAATCATCATTTAGAGCACTCAGAAATAGTGATACTAGTGGAGAAGAGGAAAAACAAACTGAGAGGGGCTAAAGCATAAAAATGAAACGTGAGCAGGAACCACCATCAATGTCATTTTTAGATGCAGGAATTCACAGAAAGGAAAACACACAAACGTGAGCAAGAATGAAAACCTGGCTGCAACAGAAAGCAACTCAGAATCAGAATTTAAGAAAAAAAAATACAATACAATCACCATATCTTAAATGGCTTAATCCAGATGTTACCTCCTCCTCCCAGATTCAGGATGAAATGTGAGTCAAACACAGGTAAGAGCTATAAACTTTCAGAACTGTTCACACTGGAAAGCCAGCATCAGGAAAATATTTTCCTGTTCTTGCAATATACCTGACGACATGAGAAAGTAGTATGTCGAAGGAGGATTTATGCAAAGCTTACTTTTAAATAGTCAGCAGAATATCATACTTTCTTATTAAGTGGGTCTTGAAATGATTAGCTTCACAGACTTCTGGTGTTCTGAGTAAGGGCAATTCAACACAGTGGTTGTCAAGTCGCCCTGTCAAGCTCCTGACAACAAAACAATGGCCCCTTCATCACCTCCTGCAGATCATAGTACTACAAACACCTCAGTTTCTGGGAAGATTTATCAAAGAATCCACTTCATTAAAAACCATTTTAAAAGTATAGATCCTGTCCATTCACAATGAGAACATGTAAGATAGACAGGGCAAGGTGCCAGTGTGCTCACGATTAGGTAGTGTCTTCTCTATTTCTCTGTTTTCACTGCTTTGCTATCATAAATAAGCCACTCATGTCTCCATATGTACTGATGTGGCCTTTGTGTAGGATATGGTGAAAACGTTATGAATTGAGCAGTCTCCAACTTTTGCCTATTTAGGGTGTGGATTTTAGTGAGCAGGGAAATGGGGAGCATCTGAGAGGAGTTAAAGGGGGAAAGCATAATCAGAAAAATATTTTTAATTTAAAAATTAAATTAAAAAGAAAATAGTCTTGTGGGAAAAACATACTAGAAAATGGGAAATTTTTTTTTTAGCTTTTTATTGATTCTTTGTGGATTTCACATCATGCATCCCAATCCAACTCAGCTTCCTGTCCACTCACTTCTGTCCTCTGTTCTTGTGACCTCCCCCCCCAAAAAAAAAACAAAACAAAATAGTTAAAAGTAAAGCAACAAAATAAAACAAAAACAAACAAAAATCTCAGCATGGAAGCTGTAGTGTGACCCAGGGAGTTGCACAGTGTACCCTTTAGTCCATATATTTATGCTTATAAGTCTTCATTGAAATGAATCAATGGTCTGGTTCAAAGCCTCGGGATGCAACAGAATGCAATTCAGAATCAGAATTAAAAAAAATACACCCAATCCTCATATCTTAAATGGCATAATCCAGATGTTACCCTCACCTCCCAAATTCAGGATGAAATGTGAGTCAAACATGGGAAAGAGCCATAAACTTTCAGGACTGTTCACACTGGAAAGCCAGCATCAAGAAGATATTTTTCTGTTCTCATAATATACCTGACGACATGAGAAAGTAGTATGTCAAAGGAGGATTTATACAAAGCTTATTTTTAAATAGTCCTGTCCATTCAAAATGAGAACATGCAGGACACATGCCAGTGTGCTCAAGCCCTCCAAGGCAGCTCACCTATACTTCACCTGTACAGCACAGAAGAGCTGACCTTACTCTGCCCCTCATCTGCCATGTGGTGGCATGGGTGAGGGAAAGATGCCCTTCCCTACTCTCAGCTTGATACCTATGGCAGGTGGGAGAGCTGGTCCTCTCCCTCACTGACTCTAGCACAAGGAAGAGCAGGCCCTGCACCTCACCTGGGGAGCACACTAGATCTGACCACGTGGGTTCTACTACCCTATGGATATTGGGCCCTGACTGTGACTCCTCTTGGATATCCTGTTGTTGTCCTGTGTCATGGAGATCCTGTAGCTTTGGATCTTCAGATCTGGCCTCTTCATATACTTTAGAAGTTCATAGATGAGGTGGATGTTTGTGGTGGTCTAACTCAGAGCCCTGTTCCTGGGCCTGGTGGTATCTGGGTTGGTTAGCCCAACAGCTTTCCCTCATCATTGCCACTTGAGTGAGCTCTCCAAGCACTCTTCCAACTGGCTCACTCAATGCAGCAGGCAGCAAGGAATGGGGCCAGTTCTGCTCTCACATCCACAGGACCTATCATGAATAAGTGCCTTATATCTCCATACATACTGTTATGGCCTTTGTGTAGGATATGAGGTTCAGTCCATTATCATCATGATGGGGAGCATGGCAAAATTCAGGCAGACATGATGCTGGCCACATCTAGAACAGAAGGCAACAGGAAGTGGACTGTGACACTGGGTGGTATCTTGAGCATAGTAGACCTCAAAGCCTGCCCCCACAGTGACACACTTCCTCCAACAAAGCATTCTTACTTCAACAAGGCCACACCTCCTAATAGTGCCACTCTCTATGAGATTATGGGGCCAATTACATTCAAGCGAACACACACACACACACACACACACACACACACACACACACACACATGATACCAGGAGATAATACCCACACTATTTTCTCTTTTCCCTTTACCATTTCACATTCATATATTGCACATCCAGGATGTGGTAAGGAGCTACAGAATAATGCAATGAGGTTCTGCCTATATTCTTTGTAGAACCCATACTATCTTTTTGCACGTACACAACTACTCTTTATGTTAAATGGTTTGATATTGTCCAACAGATCTCAGATGGTCATTTGTTGTTGTTTTTTAAATTTCTTTGAATTTTTTAATTTTTAGTTGGATAGTTTCTCTTGACCTGTCTCAATGCACTGTTTCTTTCCTATCCTGTGTGTGGATATGTAGTCCTTAAATGAAGTTTCTGTGTATTCTATTGTACTTTTCTATCATTTCTTCTTGGTTCTTTTTACAGTTTCCATCTCTGCCAAAATTCCCACCTTGCCCCTCATTCCGTGGAACTAGCTACCTACTGCAGACATGAAAAGCTGGTCTTGGGATCATGAGAGTAGGAGAACTAGTCCTGCTCCTCACCAGCTGCAGCACTCAGAATAGCAGGTCCTGCACCTTGCCTGGGCAGCACCGTAGAGAGCTGACCCTGTTGACCAGGGCACAGGTGATTTGCCCCCACAAACATGCATGGGAGGTCTGACTCCATTCCTATTCTGCCATAATGTGGAGTGGATTAGGGAGAGAATATCTCCCTCCTCCCTTGTCCCTCACCACCTGTGGCAGATGGGAGAGCTGGCCCTGAGGCATGAGAGTAAGAGAATTGGCACGGCCCCACACCAGCAGATGCACTAGGGAGAAAAAATTAGCAGAATTGAGGTAAAAGCATTTGGGGAGATAATAAATGGAGTTTCTTTTTTTGTTTTGTTTTGTTTTGTTTTGTTTTCAAGACAGGGATTCTTTGTGTAGCCTTGGCTGCCATAGAACTAACTCTACAGACCAGGCTGGCCTCAAACTCAGAGATCCATTTGCCTCTACCTCTGGAGTGCTGGGATTAAAAGCATGTACCACCACTGTCCAGTGAAATGAAGCTTCTT